>LPNX010323731.1:693809-720057 GCA_001517045.1 Pseudotsuga menziesii | reverse complement strand
AGTTCTAGTCCTCTACATTCAGTTAGCGCTAGGTTTACTTGACTGAACACATGTGGGGCGCATTTCTCACCTACCACTATCAGTTAACCTTAGTCAACACCGAATGTAACACTTGAGTTGTGTTTTAGAGCTCCGATGAACTCCGGTTATGGTTTAGACAAGGTCAGTTAACTACTGAGTCCTCCGATAGTGATTTAGACAAGGTCTTGGTTACCTACAATCAAGTAGTGTCTAATCAATTCGAACTTCCTCATGTGGATTCAAATTGCTTGTGGCTATTAAATCCATTGTACTTCATTGTAATTATCTATCTAATTACTCTTTGATTAATGAAAAGCATTCACAGCTGCAAGCCATTTTTGCACTGTTTCATTCTTCAATAACTGAGTAAATTGTGTGATCTATCATGTGAGTTGTGTGTTTGTCCACAGATCTATGTGCTCAATTTAATAGTTATGGTTTCCTAATTGATATATTTCTTCAGTGTTATTTGATAACATGCTTTTGACAGCTGTAATCTCCGATTTGTGTGTATTTTTAGTGTCGTCCTCTTTCTACCAGAGTTCACTAATCTGTTGTTGAAGGTGGCAACTATCTTCTTCTAGATGTCTTACTTTCGTTTGAATGTTCCTAATTTTGTCTTCTTTCTCCTTGGTGATTCCGTTTAAATGTTTTATTTCTTCTTCTAGATCATTATTGCTTCTATAAGATGATTCTTCAACATTTTTTGAGTTTTTGATTTTGTGTTCCAGGTTTTTATTGTGACTTTTTAGATGTGAAATTTCCTTATCCTTATCTAATAACCTTTTTGGGAGATCTTGATTTTGATATTTTAAGCTACAATTATCATGTTCTTCTAAATGATTTCGCAATTCTTGCTTCATAATATTGAACTAAAGATATTTATTGGTCACTTAAATTTTCCCTAACTCGTATAATGTTCAATTGCAACTGGGACTTCATTTCTGAATATGTAGGTGTCATCGTTTATGATTACGACTTTTGTTTGATCTTTGTCTTCTATTCCAACTTGTTCCTTGGGAAAAAAAATATTCTTGACTAATCTTCCTTTTCTTTTTACTTTTGTATATCTTCCTTCGACAATAAATGGTCACACCAAAGGTGTAATATTCTTCTCTTTGTAATTAATAGTTGTGATTATTTACAATTATTAAATTATTATTATTATTATTACAATGTATTATTAATAATAATTATAATAATAAGGTTTAAAATTTAATATTTAAAAATTAGGGTTTTGGGCGTTGGAGGAGGAGAAGCGATAGCTTGAGATGGGAGATGGGAGGAGGAAGGTGGAGGGATATGCGTAGAGTAGTTAACAATGGAATGGGGTGTGCAGGTCGTGGAAAGGAGGGCGTGGAGTATGGGTTGTGAGAAGGGTGAATGTGATGGAGGAGGGGTTACAGGGTTTTGGGGTCACGAAGGTGACCGAGGGAGCATGGTAAAAATGATGGACATGAAGAATGAACGTGAGAGGAAGGAGATGGGTTGTGGATGGGAGACCACAACTTCTTGTCATAAATTATGTCCTAGTGTAACAATCAATATAATTCATTGAATCAATTGTGTAAAGGCTTGATATTTATCTTTCAACAAATACACCCAACATATCCTAGTGTAACAATCAATAGAATTCATGATACAATTGTTACCATTGTCATAAACAATAGGAATAGGACCACACAAGTTAGAGTGCACCAAATCTAAATTTATGCATACTCTAAAATTTGAATCATGAAAAGATTTATTATTATTTTTTCCAAGAAGAAAAGCATCACATTGTTTCATATTCTTTGGAATGGTGGGAAAACAAAAAATGCCATTCTTTTTCAACAACCAAATAATATTATAGTTAATGTGCCCATATCTATGATGCCACAAAAATATGGTAGATAATGGACCTTCCTCATATTGAGAGAGGAAGACGAAATTTTGGGCCCTTGCAAATGTTCCTTTCAACTTCAACAAACTTCCCATATTCACATCGAGTCATGATGATCTGGTTGTCAAAGAACCTCCTTACTCTATTATCCCAGAGAGCATGTGGATTGAATGTCCTTGTTGGATAATATGCACCAAGGGAAACAAGTTTCTCCACAAACCTGCAAGATAGAGAACATTATCCAAAAAAAAAATCAAGGAATCAAGGAAAATTGAGCCTAATGGAGCCAAGTCCATTGGGATTGAGGATGGGCTTATTTGCAAAATACACTATTTCATCTACATTTCCATTTAGTTCTTTAAACAAAACTTTTCTAAAGGCCATGTGAGTGGTTTCATGAGTTTTGATCATCCATGTATCTCTCCATGATGCAAATAAAGTATTGAATGTGACTTCATTTACACTAGTATTACAGTGTGCAACAATAAAATGAGTGGATTCAGGAGGCCTACCTACATCAGGATATTTGTTGTAATTTATGTGATTACATGAAATACAAATAACTTAAAACATAGAAATATAAACACCTTAAAATATAGAAGATGAGGCATTTATATTATTATATACAAGAAGACACCAAAGTAAAGGGAACAACATCAACACTTGTATTACATCAGAACCAAAATATGTACAAAGTAATGGAGAACTATTTGAATCATAGCTCACCATCCTATATATATTGTATTACATTTAGTAATTTAGTTACAAATTAGTTATATTGGCTTAACTGACTGACTGGATTGAGTAATTTAGTTACAAATTAGTTATATTGGCTTAACCGACCAACTGGATTGATCCGACAGTGGTCGATCAGAGGACCTAGTCAGACAGTCAACTAGGCTACTCCAACTATTAGTGAAATGGGAAGACATGTTTCCATCGCTAGAGGAGTTGTTTCCATTGATGTTGAACCTAATCACTCCCAATATTTTTGAAAATTTCAGAATCCACACTAGTATAGAGTTTTTGCAAAGGCACTCACAATGGAGTGGTGAACATGAACATGAGTGTGACCACTAGAGTCAAATTTTATGTGATAGAGGAAAAAGAAGCGGGTTTTTGTGGAGTATGACTGTGAAATTTTTTTTGTTAAGGAGAGAATGGAAGGTCTAATAGGGAAAGAATGAAGTATCCAATGGGATCAAGAGGAGATACCAGAGGCTATGTGAGGTCGCAGGTTTGATTTCAGACACACATAGGTGCATAGAGAGGTTGTGGATAGAGATTAGGGTTTTCCGAGGTGAAGAGATTCCTCACACATATACATGGAGGTCACGTAAATCTAAGAGAATATCCCAAAAATGGACGAGACAGTACCACAGAGTGAATATTCCAAACTGAAGAGGCTGCAAACTAGGAAAAATAATAATGATAATAATAATAAATCATGGAGTTATGACAAAATTGTATGGGCTCTAATACCACTGCCAATCCTTGGGTAACTCCCAAGATAATTTGTACCCACGGAGTTTCGAATCATTGACCTTACTCAAGGAGTGCTTTAATAGTACACACATCCACATATATTCTACGCCCAGTGGAAAGCTCCTGGGATAAATTTTATTGAACATAAATCAATTATTTATACATTGGTATGACTCTTTGGTTTCACCTTCTAAGAGGATACATGGTGACTCTTCATATTATTTAATAATTGAAGAGATTATTTATAATATTTAAGGAAGAAACCATAATCATGTAGGATTATGTTTTCAACATAATATTGATGATGTAACGCTATTTGTCAAGAAAATTGGAAGATATGTTGTATGTCTTGTAGTGTATGTAGATTACCAGTTGATGACAAGGAATGAAAAAATATATATTGCATCGATAAAGAAAGAATTGAAGAACATTTTTGACATGATATATTTGGGACATATTCCCTACTACTTGGAAATTTAAGTGAATGAGAATCCAAACTACACACTCATCTCCTAGAAGTACATTGGAGACTTATTGGATGGGTTTGGTACAAGGGAGTAATGCAAGCTTCAAAAATAGTTGGAGCTGAGATAGCAAGTCACCACTTGATGTATTCCCATGTGTGTGATGTGATCTAGATGTCCACACTCAAGGTTGTGAGATCAGAGAGCCAACTGATTTTGTCAGCAATGGAAAGATGTTTGATGTTGTGTAGATAGGGTCCTAGGAGCAAGTGTTGATTTTCAGGAGAAAGGAGGAGGCAGTCGATCTATGAAGCGATATGTTCAACTACTACCTTTGCAAGTTGTGTTTGAGCAACACGTTGTTCCTATTGTTGAAGTTCCTATAGTCAATTTTTCTCCATTTTAATTTGTTCCTCAATATTTTGAAGGGTGCCAGAGTTTGCAGTAGTCTTTTGTTGGAAGATTTAAGCCAAATTTATATAGACCTTACCCATGTTAACAAAAAAAATTCCATAGAAAGAGTGCCAATTGTTAAGGAAAGAAATAGAATGTTGGGCCTCTACACCATATTCCTGTAATTGCTTATGTCGATCAAGGAAGAACTGGTACTACTTTAAAATAAGAAAGAATTTTTGCTTGACATATTCATGATATTTTTGTCGAACAACCTCCTATTAGAGTGAAGCAAGGGACCCAGCCAAGATGGTAATTTGATATAAAGGTCTCTTGGTCGACGGTCCATCCGTGAAGAATCGATGCAACTTTGAAAACCATGTCTTTACAAGATTGTGATGCTTTGTTATATTCTTATTCAATCCGTTCAACGTTACACATGTTAATTTCCCATCATTTGTTATTTTCATTATGAATTACATCAAGGAGGGAATCCAAATCATGATCTTTTGGTATTGTAAGATCAAACATAAATGGTGCTTTCGTGAAGTCCTTTGTGAGCTTTAGGGTCACCTTGGACGGCTTCTTCTTGTCCTTTTTGTTCAGCTTCTTTTGAGAAGAAATGAATCGATTTGTTGCAGTTGATGAGGGAAGGAGATGGGTTGATGGTGTAGTAACTGGAGGTGGACTAGTCGACACAGAAAAAACAGTTGATACAAGTGGGTCGGTCGATACTAAAGGAACAACTAATATTGGGATACTAGTCAATGTCGAAGGAACAGTAGACATCAGAGGAATAGTCGACACAAGTAGACCAGTCCACACCAGGGAAGAAATTGAGACAAGAGGAACGATCAACCTATGGGTACTTGTGATTTTTTTCTAAAGGTCGCCCAACATGATTAATAGTGGAATTGGTCGACTGAGTGAGCATCGATATATCTGGGAATTCTAGTATATTTTAAAAAGTGGTATGATAAAACGATAGAGGTGGGAGATCTACAAAGGGAACATTCAAATGTTTCAAAATGTCGACTCCAGGTGTTTGAAAATTTGGAATATCGGGATAGGTAGTTTCTCCCTAAACCTGACGTGTTGCAACTATAGATTTCTAATTAGGGAAAAGGTTATGCAGATTAGTTGTAAATTGGTGGAAGTCGGGGTCCTCCAGAATCTAAGAAATAGCCATTCAGTGCTCTTCAATGGCTATCAGAGACAGGGGAGGTGATTTGTCAGGGATAGTAACAGGATATTCCACTTGTGAATGCATGGGAATTTTTATCTTTTTAACAAGATTCGTCTTTACATGTACAGTAGATTCTCGACTAGCGAGGAATCTGTCAATTTTCTCATCGACCGTGATGTGATTTGCAACTACTTAATAACTTGTTGGTCTAGCTCCTCGATTTCATCTTTTGTAGGTGTTTGGAGTATCATTATCCATTTTTCCAACCCTCTTTTTTGAATGCTTATTGTTTGGTAAATATATGCTCTGCTACGACATCCAATTTTTCTTTGGAAATGTCGAGCTTTGAATGTTGATCATCTTGAAATTTGTTTTCCTCTGTAGTCTCCCCAGTCGGGTCTTCCACTTATGTTTGGCGTTAAGTCAGTTTCATCGCAGGTATTATAGAAAAATTATTTTCTTCTTCATGAGGGGGCCCAAAAATTTATAAGTACAACCTAAATTCGTAGACTTCCTCTCTTTCCTCTTATGTCAAGGGATCTTATATTTCTTTTAGTTCTCTTCAAACAATTTCATGAATTTGATGAAGAATTTGTGCATTAGAGAAAATTTGGGGTCTAAAATGGGCCTCTTAAGAAAAAGAGCCAACTAACATGGGCCTCGTAAAAAAAATATCCAACCATTAGAATTTCGAAAAAAAATCAACCATAATGGTTGACTTGACATATTTGTCATAACAAAAACTATTTTTTCTTCAAATTTTCAACATTTATTCTTGTGCTTTTACTCAAATTTTGAGTTGGAGCACTCGTTGAATGCAGAATTCCATTTTTCATCCAACGAGTACCCACATTGTATACTTTTGATGGACCTCACCCAATCAAAAATGAGAAATACCTAGGAAAAAAATGTGTTACTTTTCATGTATTTATCATTTTTCATGGGGTGGAGTCCATCAAAAGTATGTAGTGTGGGTACTCATTGGATGCATAATTGAATTCCGCATGCAACAGGTATCCTTCTCAAAATTTGAGTAAAACCATTGTTATCTCCTAAATAAATTTAGTCTTCAATAGGTGATACTCATTAAATTTATTTTTTAAGTGATGAAGATTTCATGGCACATTATGAAATATTTTTCTGTGTCTAAAATATTTGGAATGCCTTGTACTCTGTTCTTTCATAAAAAATCAAATTTCAGCTTTCGATGGCTTAGGCGAACTTCTCAACAGTTCATTAGCCACCGAAAAGCCCAGCTTTCGACAGCTTAAAACGAGATCATAAACTACCTTAACCACCGAAAGCTCATTGACCCTGTTTTCTAATAAAATGTTTGAATATCACCTTTCTGTGGCTTAGGAGAACATCTCAACGTTCATTAGCCACTGAAAATCCTAGCTTTCTGTAGCTTAAAAACAGAAGCTAGGGTTTCCAAGCCACCGAAATTGGCGTTTTACTACGAAAAGTCATATTTTTAAAATAACGATTCTAAGCAACTGGAGAATCATTTTGTAAAACACTCGAAGATTTTTATTCCTAGCATGTCATAAAACAATAGCCTATCTCTGTTTTCCTACAGGTATTTCATATTGGGAGAATAGAATCCATCTCTGAGGCCTAATTTTAGAATCTTAGAATTTCCTTGTTTTACACATGTTTTTGAAATACAGATCTTGGGAAAATGAAAACTAATTTCAAAAACCGAAAAGAGGTTGTTTCTCAAAACAAACCAATATACAAAAACCTCTTTTTGTTTACACATAGGTGTCACATATTTGAAGTACCAAATCCATCTCTGAGCCCCAGTTTTCAGCAGTTTGGCCAAATTTTTAGGGCAAAAGATGACCTGTCAGTCCTCCAGGTGGCATTTTCGACCTCAGTCTATGAAGATTTGCTACAAACTTTGAAGATTTTGAATTAAACCTAGGTCCTAGAGAATCAACCAGCTATTAAGGCAAGTATATGAACTAGAGGTCCTAGAGAGAGAAATCAAAAGAACCAATGCAAGATTAACCAAAAGAAGAATTGAATTGCATGACTCTCTTCTAGAAATGAGAGAGATGTATACCCTGCTGCAAAAAATAAATATGAGATTAATGAAGGACAACGCCAGGCTCTACAGGAAGATCAGGCTGTCAAGTTTGCAAATGAAGAGGTCAAACCCTAAATCTCAAGCTCACCAAAAGCTAGAAACCCTAGCAGAAGTGGCAATAAGCATATTTGGCCTAGAAGCATCCTGTGAGATTGCTGCCAATCCAAACCCTAGGCAGGATTTAGAGACATCAAAGGGACAGAACCAAAATCTCTAAAACATCAAGGCAAAGAAGGATGCAAACCCTAAAACACACCCTGTGCTAGAAACCCTATCAGGGGCTGCAATAAAGCCTTTAGGACCTGGAGGTATCCCATGATGTTGCCGATATTCCAAATCTTATGCAGGTTGAAGAAGTACTAGAAGGTCAGGAGTAAAGTTGTAAGAGGGTGATTAAAAGATTAATTAAATTTTGCAACAACAGAGCTTTCGGTGGCCTAGGAAAACACAGCAGCTGTTCATTAGCCACCGAAAGGAGAGCTTTCGGCAACTTACATGCCCAGAATTATGTTTCCTTAACCATGGAAAGCAAAAAAGGGTGCAAAAAGACATGCTTCCACACAGAACCAATTTTGATGGATACAAACACCTCAGGGGTGAGTTATAGAGCTGAAAATTGATTAAAGGCATAGGTGGAAGGGGTTTGTTCCAGTTTTGAGGGTGCCATCAAGGTGAAATGGGTCACAAACCCTACCTTCTTTTGAAAAAACGTGAATTATCTTTCAAATAACAGGTCATAGCTCTACTTCAATGATCACTACAGTTATAAAAGAGTTCAAGCAGTGAACAAGTATTAGGGTTAGATAGGTTAGCACTTAAATTAGGGTTTTTTGACCTATCTTTGCAAAAATAGTTAGGGTATCTATTTTTAGTAAATCAGATCCAACTTTTTAGGATTTGAAATAAATTTTGTAAAGGCTATAAATCCTAGGACTAATGTTGAAGGAAGGGTTCGATTTCGGAGAATTTTAGACCCTTATTGTTATCAAGCTTCTCATGTTATTCATCATTTAATATAAGCTCTTTTTCCATTATATGTTCAACTTCCATATCTTTTATGTTTTGTACTTGTGCTTGAATGTCTAATTCAGGTTTATTCTTTTTATCTAATGCCAGATAGTTGTCATCCTATCTATGTGTTGATGACTTGAATTGCAATTATTCTTCCTTGTTATGATTAGTCATTCATATGTGATTGTTTTATGCATGAATCTGCCATCATAGTAAGTTCTCCATTTATTCACCTTATTATCAACCCTCTGAACATTGGTGGTTAGAAGCCTTAGCTTTTTATTGAGTTTTATGCATGTCTTAGGGGAGTGAGGTCTTGTAGTTCATCTAACCTGATCCATTTAGAAAAACCATTAAAAACATTTAAGTTATCAAGCATCCTCGAGCTGCAACGTAGAGGAGTTTCCTAGAGTGCTAACAAACTGGCGTCGTTGTCGGGGAGAGGAGATTGAAGCTCAGCTTCCTTAGGACATGACACAGATCCATCTTTGATGATAGACAAAGCCTGGACAATTACTTGGTTGTAATTTTCTATCTGGCGACTCCATTGAAGAACTGTGGCTCTGAGAAGGGCTCATACCAGAGAAAATCAAGAGAGGTCTCCAGCAACACCTGTTGCATACCCAGAGAAGATCATCAAAAGAGGAAGAGCTCTACAAAGGAAAACTTCCAAAGTAGCAAGGTGATCTAGATCATGTATCTTAAGAGTAGAGTTTGTTCTTCAAGATTTGTTTGTATCATGGAGAAGAAAACCTAGCCATGTTGCTAGGGAAGATTTCTAAAGACTTCTATTTTCCTGATACATCCGAATTTAATAAGCCTCCATTGGGGAGGACCTGGTTGATAGAAGATGAAGAGGATGAATTAAAAATCTAGGTACCAGTTCATCAGTTTACTTTATGAACTGCTGTTATTTTTTACCATCTCCTTTATACTTTTCCCTTCACATGTTAAAATAATTATCCTTTGTTTTATGTATTCTGAAGATTATCAGCCATCTTTTATAAATCCATCTTTAGAAGAATATTTGCAGCCTACTTGTATTGTAGAAGTTGAATTAGTCTTTGTGCCGCAGCTCATTTATAAAAATGACCTCTGTATCCAAATTCCTTCTAAATCTGATCATCCATGTAACCTTGAAGAAACCAAAACTAATTCAAAACCTATACAGGGCTCAACACTCGTTGCCATAACCTTTGAACCTTGTCAGGATATTGTTATCCCTCATGATCAGCCCATAGCCTTTCAGATCAAAATCGGGATGAATATGTTTAAGCCATTAAAAATTCCCTCTTGTCTTCATCCTTATCCTCTTGACTGTTATGAATATCTCCCTTGGTTTTCTCAAGAGAATCAAGCTTCAGCTAAAAGGCACTTGGAATCTTTCGAATATTTTATTGACTGTTTTCAAATTGTTCATGAGGATGTAATCATGAGATTTTTCTATAAATCATTGATTAGAGATGCTGCTATATGGTTCCAGAGTTTAAGAGTTGACTCCATTGGCTCTTGGATAGAATTCATGGATGCATTTTTGAAGCATTGGGGTGAAAACAAATCTCTTGATTTGTATCTCGCTGATTTCTATACTTTGAAGAGAGAGGAAGGCGAAACTTTTCCTATATTCAATCGAAGATTCTACAACACTTATCATGATATGCCTTTGGATATCTGGCCCACAGAGACAGCTGCCATGATATATTATGTAATGGGACTACATTCAAAACTTGCCCTTTTTCTGCCAGAAAGGAAATCTTCATCATTAAGCATTATGTTTGAAGATGCTTTAGAGGTGGAGGAAAACATTTGTGCTTCAAGGAGAATCCCAGAGCAGCTTGATTTTGAAAACCATCATCTTCCTGAGCCAGATAAATATCAGTATGATTCAGATTTTGAACAAGAAGATTATGAGTCTGAAGCATATTTGGAACAGTAGCAAGCATGTGAGCTCATTTCAAATTTAGAATCAGATTCTTCAGTGATTGCAAATTACTCCCAAGACAGGTATGAATATGGATTTTATGATCAGTTTGCAAACCAGGATGAGCCTATGATAACTGATGATTGTATAGGAAATTATATGTTTTCAATTGATATTTATTCATATGATGTAAACCCTGTTTTATCATCCTATTATGAGCACTATTCTCAAAAGGAAATTTTAATGATTGATGATCAAGATCTGATCATAAGAGAACAAGAAGGTCATCATTTTTTTAGCAGAGAAATAGTCATTTTTTAGCAAGGGTTCTTCGTGGATCAACATGTTTTTTATCATGGTTTCAAAGACCCAGTGGCAGCCTTCATGGACTCATACTTTTTAGAGAACCTGAAGATTTCGTATTTCCTTCGATTGCCATTGTTTATGGGTAATTATGGTTTCCTGAAAAACTTCTTATCACTGTTGTTACATGTCAAATATCATTTGATGATCAGTGATAAAGATGAAATTTTGTTCAGTATTTAAATTGCTTGGATGGCTATTATGGAAACCATCCTTTACCTAACCCGAATGCAGAAAAGTTTAGAGTAGGAATATTTAGGAAAATAAACTCTTAATATGATAATATAGGTAATTTTTAGTTGTCTTCATGAATAACCAAAGTGTGCTACAGGCAGGTTGCAAGGGATCAGTTACAAAGGACAAATGACTCCATGCCCAATGGAGTACTAGAGGATAGGTTTGAATGATTGTTTCACAGGAAAGGAATTGGTTTTGGGGTTCTTGGGACCTCACAAGAAGGTTCCCATCCCTAATTAGGATCCAGATGTTATCTCGTAAATAAATTTAGTCTTCAATAGGTCAGACTCATTAAATTTATTTTTTAAGTGATGAAGATTTCAAGGCACATTATGAAATATTTTTCTATGTCTAACAAATTTGGAATGCCTTGTAATCTATTATTTCATAAAAAAATAAAAGTTTAGCTTTCGGTGGCTTAGGTGAACTTCTCAACAGCTCATTAGCCATCAAAAATCCCAGCTTTCGGCAGCTTAAAATGGGATCCCAAACTAACTTAACCACCGAAATCTCATTGACCCTTTTTTCTAATAAAATGTTTTAAGATCATCTTTTGGTGGTTTAAACGAACATCTCAATGTTCATTAGCCACCAAAAAGCCCAGATTTCAGCAGCTTAAAAACAGAAGCTAGAGTTTCCAAGCCACCGAAATTGGCGTTTTACTATGAAAAGTCATCGTTTTAAAATAACGATTTTGAGTGACTGGAGAATCATGTTACAAAACGCTTGGAGGTTTTTGTTCGTAACATGTCAGAGAACAATAAATTCTCTTAAGTTTCCTACATGTATTTGATATTGGGATAATCAAATCCATCTCTCAGGCCTAATTTTCAGATCTCAGAATTTCCCTATTTTACACATGTTTTTTAAATACATATCTTGGGAAAATGAAAACGAATTTCAAAAAACGGAGAGAGGTTTTTTTCTCAAAACAAACCAATATACAAAAACCTCTTTTGGTTTATACACAGGTGTCACATATTTTAAGTAACAAATCCATCTCTGAGCCCCAGTTTTCAGCAGTTTGGCCAAATTTTTAGGGCAAAAGATGACCTATCAATCCTCCAGGTGGCATTTTTGACCTCATATATCATTCAAAGAATATTTGCTGCAGATGTTGAAGAGTTTGAAGTAAACCGAGGTCCTAGAGAATCAACCAGATATTAAGGCAAGTATATGAACTAGAGGTCCTAGAGAGATAAATCAAAAGAACCAATGCAAGATTAACCAAAAGATGTACTAAATTGCATGACTCTCTTCTAGAAATGAGAGGGATGTATACCCTGCTGCAAAAAAGAAATATTAGGCTAGGCTCTGCAGGAAGATCATGCTCTAGGCTCTGCAGGAACATCATGCTTTCAAGGTTGCAAATGAAGAGGTCAAACCCTAAATCTCAAGCTCACCAAAAGTTGGAAACCCTAGCAGAAGTGGCAATAAGCATCTTTGGCCCATAAGAAGCCTGAGAGACTGCTGCCAATCCAAACCCTAGGCAGTTTGTAGAGACATCAAAGGGACAGCACCAAAATCTCTAAAACAGCAAGGCAAATAAGGATGCAAACCCTAAAACACACCCTGCGTTGGAAACCCTGGCAGAGGCTGAAATAAATCCTTCAGGACCCGGAGGTATCCCATGATGTTGTTGATATTCCAAATACTATGCAGGTTGAAGAAGTACCAAAAGGTTAGGAGTAAAGTTGTAAGAGGTTGATTAAAAGATTAATTAAATTTTACAGAAACAGATCTTTCGGTGGCTTAGGCAAACACATCAGCTGTTCATTAGCCACCGAAAGCAGAGCTTTCGACAGCTTACATGCCCAGAATTTTGTTTCCTTAACCACCGAAAGCACAAAAGGCTACAGAAAGACATCCTTCCACACAGAACCAATTTTGATGGATACAAACACCTCTAGGGTGAATTATGGAGCTGAAAATTGATTAAAGGCATCAGTGGAAGGGGTCTGTTCCAGTTTTGAGGGTGTCATCAAGGTGAAATGGGTCACAAACCCTACCTTCTTTTGACAAACCATGACTTATCTGTCAGATAACAGGTCATAGCTCTACTTCAGTGATCACTACAGTTATCAAAGATTTCAAGCAGTGAACAAGTATTAGGGTTAGATAGGTAAGCACTTAAATTAGGGTTTTTTGACCTAATTTTGCAAAAACAGTTAGGTTATCTATTTTTAGTAAATTAGATCAAACTTTTCAGGATCTGAAATAAATTTTGTAAAGGCTATAAATCCTAAGACTAATGTTGAAGGAAGGGTTCGACTTCGAAGACTTTTAGACCCTTATTGTTATCAAGCTTCTCATGCTATTCATCATTTAATATAAGTTTTTTTGCCATTATATGTTCAACTTCCATATATTTTATGTTCTGTACTTGTGCTTGAATGTCTGATTCAGGTTTATTCTCTTTATCTAATGCCAGATAGCTGTCATTCTATCTATGTGTTGATGAGTTGAATTAGAAGCATTCTTCCTTGTTATGATTAGCCATTCATAGGTGATTGTTTTGTGTATGAATATGCCAGCATCGTAAGTTCTCCATTTATTCACCTTATTATCAACCCTCTGAACATTGGTGGTTAGAAGCCTTATCTTTTGATTGAGTTTTATGCATGTCTTGGGAGAGTGAGGTCTTGTAGGTCATCTAACTTGATCCATTTAGAAAAACCATTCAAAACATTTAAGTTACCAGGCATCTTCAAGCTGCAACCTAGAGGAGTTTCCTGGAGTGATAACAACCATAGAGAGATATGTTGAAAATAAGAAAAAAAAATAGTTTTTCCTCTATACTTCCAAAATTCGTAAATATTATTTATTGTTTTAACTATTATTTTATTATTTTCCTTAGGAGGCCCATTTCAGACCTCAAATTTTCTCTAATGGATTGGGCACTGATATATTAGTAGATGGCTTGGATGGATGGATAAAAGTCAAGCTTGGTTGCATTGTCAACAACTCCTTGTATATATTAAACTTTAGTATAGTCAAGCTCTAGTTAAATGTGCATAGTCGGAGGTAGACTTCAATGGACCTATTGAGGAACCCTCCATCTTGAGCATGTGGTTTTGAGGACTTGAAACCAATTTTTCAACCATAATTTTGTAGTTGCAAGGAATTTGGAGCAGCCATGAGGCTGGAAGACTTTCAAATTATACATACCTGACAAGAATTTTGTAGTAAATCAGGGATTGTCGATGGGTGCAATCTTGTACATCACTAGCCAAATAAGGAGGGATGGGTAGTGAATTACCACACCGGTCTCTTATATTTTTTCATAGGTTGATCAAACTATCCCATCTAAATAAGTCACCAAATTAAATAGTTTTCCTTCTGTTACAATGTCTTTCACAGTTTCCAACATGTATAACTTGATATTTGATGGTCGACTTGTACTATTTAAGCAAATGGAAATTTTAATGTGAGCATATTTATAAGTGATATATTGGATCTTACTGATAGGATCTTGTTCTGTGCTTGCTAGACTGGAGTCATTGCATTACAATATCTTGTAATCAACCATTGCTAAAAATCCTTTTTGATAGTAGATGTCGTTATTCAACCCCTTTTTTCAAAATTTAAGAAATAAGCAAGAGTCATACACAAACATGTGGATGCGACGTTCGACCAAATAGTGATACAACTATTGGTCTACATCACACCTATTTTATACTCTATATATTTTTTGTTGAGGTCCATTGACAAGTTTGGAGAAAAATCATCCTTGTAGAGTCCTTAGTCACACCAACACATTACTATTTAGCTCTTCAATAATGTATGGGCCTATCCAAGTAGCATGTAACTTTTTGGGTTTCCTTTTTATCCGACTGTCGTATAATGATGCAAGGTCACCGAATGCAAAATACTTCTTTCGTATATGTCGATCGTGTCAGGATTTATGTTGTTGCTTTTGGACTTCTTGGTGGTTAATTTCCAGTCATCGATGCTCTATAAGGTTGTTAAGTTCAAAATTATGATCCTCATTGGCTCTAGCAATATCCAAGTGAAGATCGTTTTCTATAACTGGTGCTTGTTTTTCAAATGCAGGGGCACAACTACTTCTTGTCCATAGACTAGCTTGAAGGGTGTCTATCCTAACAATATTTTATACGTCATCTGATATTCCCATAGAATGGAAAATATTTTGTCATCCTAGTTGCCTTTCTCAATAATGCATATTTTTGTCAACCCCTTAGTCATAGTTTTGTTAAATGATTTAATTGCTCAATTTGACAATGGGTGATAGGTCATTCTATTCTCATGGTAAATCATAAGATAATTTACTATCACTTTTAAATTTTTGTTGATGAATTGTGTGCTCTGATCGCTTATTAAAGTGAGGGGGAATCCAAATATTGTGACAATGTTTTCATAAATGAACTTATTTGCTACCTCACTTGAGCTTGTTTGTACCGTTACAGCTTTAGCCCATTTAGTAACATATTCCATGTTTGTGATGTTGTAGAGTGCTTCTATCTGACAACCCGAGCTAGGGAATGGGCTGAAAAAATTGATATCCCAAATTTCAAAAATGAGAGTTGGGTTAATAGATAGTAAGGGAATTTCATTCCTAGGAAATGGCCGACCCATCCTTTGAAATGTGTTGCATTTACCTACATTTGTTTAATAGTATTTGTGAAGAATTGACCACCATAATCTTGATTGCAATTTTTTTCTTATGGTCGTGTCATCCTAAAAGTGTCCACCTATGGGTCTGTTATGTAGTTCATCGATGATATCCTAACACACATGCTCTAGTACACATATTTGAGGTATCTCAACTGGTCCCAATTTGTATAAAAGTCCATTCATTAAAGTATACAATAAATATTTCATTTATAATACCTTCTTTTTATTTTTTGGCATTCCTTCTAGTGCTTGATCCTCAAGTAGAAATTGTGCAACATCCTCCAATTTTATCGGTACTGCTTCAACTCAAAATAAGTGAGCGTTCGGTATATTTTTCGTCGATCCCGTTAGGTTCTTTAGGTGTCTCAATTATGGACAAATGGTTAGGATCAATGTTTCTCTTCCCTAGTTGAAAAATTATTTCAAATTCAAACTCTTGGAACAAGATGAGCCATCAACACATCTGACCATGGTGAAAAGGTTTTTTCACAAAATATTTCAGAGCTTGATGGTTGGTGTAGAATATGTGTATTAGAAAATAGATAGTTCCTATACTTTTGTAATGTAAATATCATGTCGAGGGACTCTCGCTCTGTGGTTACATAATTCCTTTCGTATTTTTTAAATTTTCTACTAGCATATGCATTTGGATAATCCATTTCCTCATCTCTAGGATGAGTGAGGATTGCACCAACTACTACTTTGAAAGCATCGATATGGATGTGAAATTTAATTGAACAATTTGGAAATCGAAGAATAGGAGATTCGGCTAGTTTTCTCTTCAATAGCTAGCACATGATTCCTTGCATTCTTGTGACCATTAGAATTCTTGATTTTCTTTTAACAATTCTTCCAATGGGTATGGAGTATCATAATAGTGTCTAATGATTTTCCGATAGTATCTCGTGTGTCCAAGAAGTATTTGTACCATCTTTGGATTGAATGGATGTTTTAAGTTGAGAATTACTTTGATCTTTCAAAATTGACTTTGATTCCATCTTTGCGGACGATGTGTCCTAGGATTATTCTAATTGGATTTGAAAATATGATGTTCAATGAGAGTTGTATATANATATATATATTATTGGAATGCTTTGATGATGATTTTTGAAAAGAGTGTTGGTGCGTTATTTATCCCAAAAAGAATTACTTTTTAAGGAAATGACCTAAATTCACAGACAGATTTGGTCTTGTGTTGGTCTTCCTTGGCAATAGGTACTTTATTGTATCTGAAAAATCCATTTGTGAAGGAATAACATTCATGTCTGATGACTTTGTTAATAATATCACCAACAAAGTACATAGGAAAAGGGTCAGTCAACGTAACTTTATTCAATCCTCAGAAGTCGACAAAGGTGTGTAGTTTGATCAGAACATTTTTATTTGGTTGTATGACCATAAGTCTATCCCATTCTGACTGATATATAGGATAGATGATTCTTCTTCCAACACGTTTTCTATTTCTTTCTTAACTATATCTTTATAATTTTGTGCCAATTTGTACATGCATTTTTTCACTAGTTTAGCATCTGATTTGATGTCAATATTCATTTCTCCCATTTCATGCACTAAGCCATTCAAATATTTATAATCTCGGACGAAAAAAATCTTGATATTCTTTCAGCAGGCTAGTTATATCAATTTTTTGTTGTCCAGCCCAATAATCCGCAATCTTCTCCATTTTTAGTCGATCATCATTTGAGATATTGACTTCTTTAATCTTGATTTGTGCATCCATACACTACGATTCCCTTTCTTCATTAATTGGTTGATATCCTTGTTCAACATTTGTGATGGAAGGAGAGAAGTATTTTCTGTAACTCTTTTTGGATCAATTTTTTCCTTTGCGACCACTTTCATTATAGATTTTACATCTTTTCTTGCCGATAGATGGACTAAATTCAAGAGGAATCTTTTACCGATAGTTTTGACATTTTCCAATTCTAGTCATGTTGACAACTCAATTGTTGTAGTCATAATATTATTACATGATAGCTTAGGTCAATTTTCCTTGGTCGGTTTCTCACTATTATTTGGCTCTATGAACTTTTTAATTTCTTCAATTTCCTCCTTGATGCATTCTTCCACTAGGGAGAAAGATAAGCCTATTATAAAAATTTCTTTCAATTCTTTCCAAGTGAAATTTCTACCCCTTGCTTCCTCCATCTGATATAGGAGTTATTCTAGTGTACTAAAGACAAAATACAAGCATAATTTCTCATCTTTATAGCCTTGTCTCTTGCATTATTTTTTGCATTTTTCAATGTGGATGTATGAGTCCATGCCTTGCACAAATTTTGGGATATGTGTTTCTGTTGTTAGCTTCTTCCTACTAAATCCTTCGATAAAATAAATCAAGGTAGTCTTCCACATTTTCATTTGTGACTGAGGTGTCTCCCAACATCTAGACACTTTCCTAGTGAAGGATTCTACCCAACTTTCCAATATTCCTCATTCTCCGACATTTCAAGATACTTGTTCGATGTGCATGATAGGAGAATCACATTATTTATATCGTAGTGGTGGAAAAAAAATTGGTTCTACTTTTTTTAGTTCTAGCGTCGGATACTATCTTTTGTTTTTATCAAATATTTCTGGTATTATGTAAATTGCAAAACATTGTTTCTCTTTCCAATAGGGAATGGCTTCAATCGACCAACAATCTCTTGCATGCATTTCGTAATTTTCTAACTGCCAATCACATAAGTTGTCATCGTATTTATGATCGACTGGCATACGGGATCTCGGATGAATTTCTCCATATTTTTTTGGTTCTATAGAATCTTTGTTATTGTCAATTATTTGATATAGTCTTCTTATATCTCCTTCTTGGTCATCTAGTTCCTCCCGTGTTTTTTCCCTTGAAAGATAGAGAGGGACAATTGCTTTCTTACCATTTCCTTTGAGATTTATTATGTCATTTTCAAGTAAGATATATGCTTTAATTTTTCTTTGCTATGGTCAAAAGATTAAATAGGGAAAATATGTCACTCCATATTGAGGATCGATGATTTCAAGGTCAACTTGTGCTTAGAATCCCATAATTCCCATATTCGCAGATTTCCACACACCAATGGGTTTGATGAGGCCTTGATTAGAAATTTTAAGATATATACTTGTTTCAGATAGTCGAGGCCGACCAATTCATTCCCATGTTGCTCTTTTCATGATGTTTGCGTGTGATATGAAGTCGAGAATGACTTGTGAGATGTGATACCCATCAATTTCTAGATCTACCAGAGGATTAATATATGTTTTATCCTTTTGTCTCAGGTTGTATAAATTTTTGGGAACCTTTTCATTTTTGGTGTCCTTATTTATGGTATACATAATATCAATAAGGCACGTAATAACTTCCTCTTTTGTAAGTGATTGCAATAACTCAATTAGTATTTTGTTTCAACATCCTTGAGTGTCTTGTTCTTGTGCTAATTCTTCAAAATTATTGAAGCATTATTAAATACATATTTTTTGTTGATTAATCTGAGGGCAATTGCAATCCTTACTTGGAAAATTTTACTTGTGTATTATCATACCCAATTTTTGTTCCTTGTTTTGTATTAATTTGAAAATTCTTATGTTTAATTACATCATTCTTGGGAACACCAAACAAAATATAAATATTCTTTTTATTGAGAAGTTTTTTGAGGCATGATGGGGAAATCCTCCAAGGAATGCTCTCAGACACCACATTTACTACAAAATTTGAGATATGTCTTGCCTTTCCAAGGATAGTCGGAACTCAAATGTTCTTCACTATAGAAAATAGATAATCTTGGTTTGCCTCGACCATAGTTACAATTGTTGCATCCTCGACTACAATATCTTCCATGGAATTTATACCCGTTATTGTTGCACTCCTCATTGTATTGATTATATTCATGTTGTATGTGATTATTTTGCTCCCTTTTTTGCATCTGGTAGATTGTATGCTAGTTGTGTTTAGTCTTAAAAAATTTGATATAGCCAATGACACTATGTTGGGTATTTCAACAGATTATGCACCACTTCAGTTTGATCGCAGTGGTGTTATATAGACATTTAGTTCTTGTATGTGATTCAAATATTTTGTAGATATCATAGAACTATGATGTCTAAGCAGGTCTAAAAATTTCAGGTCACCTTTCCTCGGGAAAAGTTCGATGTTCTTCCTGCATGTATATTCTTTCTTTTGGAAAATATCCTCTATCATCGTAGATAGGTATTTAGTTGTATTGACATGAATATTTTGTGTGGAATTCAATTGAACAGTTGGTGCACCATGAATAATTATTCCTCAATTCCAGTTGTTGCAAAAATTGTTGCATCGGCTGCATTTTTTCTTCGACCCATCAGTCAAACAACCCACTTGAGTTGTCGGTGTTTGATTCGAATTTGTCCACCCTCTTTAGAGCATATTCATATGTGTTGAATTCATGCATGGTCAATTTCGTTCTTATTTGTGGTAGTAGACCAAATACAAACCATTTAATAAGGATTGATTCTTCCATCTTGGTTGGCATCTGGTGAAGGACATATTTGAATCTTATTCATGAATAGTTTCTCCAACTCTTGTGTTAGAGATTTAAGATTGTGTGCATCCAAGTGTCTATTTTCATGCATTTGGAATAATTCGCAGAAGTTATTCTTGATTTCTTGTTTTTTCTTTGCTCCATTTTTAATAAAGTTCATGCACCAACTTAATGCTCTATCCCATATACCTCCTATAAACATTGATATTTGACTATTTTCATCTGCAACAACATTATCTTCCCAAACTGATTCACATAAAAAATAATATTTTTGGGGATATCCATCCCCATCATATATAGGACAACTTATTTAATTTGATTAATCCATATTGAGAAAATTAATATTGTTACCTATACTAATATTATAAATGTTTCTTACTGAAGTTTACAGTGTCGATGGTGTTGATGACCTACTGGATTAATACTGAGTTACTATCTAGAGCGACTACGACTCCCATAACAACATAATATCTTCTACAGACTCTTCACCAATAGGTCAATATTTCGAATGGTCGAATGATTGAATCGATAGTAATACTAGCAGGGGGCACCTAAACATGTTCAAAGTATAAGAGAATGAAACAATTATGGCATAAAAGTGATCAAATTCCCACATTCAAGTATTAAAATCTTGAGGATATCCAAAATATGTCCATACTCATCGAGATGACAGTAAATGATACTGGCTCCTAGTCTAATCCCCAAGTCATGCTCGATGATTACTTTAACAATTGGTCCATTCGATATAAGCCTCAATATAGAAGTTAGGGAATTCACTATGTCAAGGATTGCAATCCTCAACTACGGGGTCAAATCCATCAACCGAGGAACCCCTACCGGTTTCGACTCGTCACCTTCTCCATTCTCTATTTGATTTTCCCTTGACTCAAACAGATCTTTTGGAAGCTCGACTTTTCTTTTTGATTTCTTCATAACTCTTTTCCATCTCAATGGAATCCTAATATCTCTAATTCTCATCTTTTTTATCTTTTATCTTGTTCAATCTTTTGAATATCTGCAGATGGATTCTAAATGGCTATATTTCTATTTCTTTGATGTAGATTGATCTTCTTATCAGGCTTCGTATTTTTATTTCTCTTCATCGACTATAGGCATCTCTCTATCTACTCATTTTCATATGGTCTGCGACCCCCCCCATTTCTGACTTGACTATTGCAGAGTGATGAAGACAATTTCAATTAGTCGACTCATTTGTTGAGGGAATACTCCCACTGGCGTTCTTGGATAAAACGTTCCTAGTCTTTTTTTTTATGCTCCCAATTTGAGGTTACTACAACCTCCAATAGTGGTCGTGCTTCGACTATGTTTCCAACTTCATGTTTGATAATAAAAAAATTGAATAACAATTTTGGTATGGTAATAAAGAACGATTCGTGAATATTGTCATAAAATATTTCCTTAACGTCATATAGAGAGGTTCTTTATTCAATAGATTGTTCTTTGTATAATTCTTCACATATGTTCTCTAGCCACTCATACAAATTTTTTTGTCCACTATTATTAATTTTGTGCATTAATAGTATTTCATTGGTTGGTTCTATATTTTTCATTAATGTGGTCGGCCAATTTTTTCAATTCATGCAGGATGTCTTTGATAAAATTCTAGTGATTTTCGGTAAAGAATTTTTCTATGGCTTGTGCTAACAACAATTTATTTCTTCTGGCATATTTTTGGATGGAATTTGTCATCTTCTAGTTCCACCATTCTTTGATATATTCTTCACTTATCATTTATGTGGATACAATCATCTTTTAAATCCCAATAGTATAAGAGACAATGGAACTAGTGTTTTAATCCATGGGATTAAATGAAATATAAACAACTTAAAATATAGAATATGAGGAATTCACATTATTATAGACAAGAATACCCAAAAGTAAAGGGAACAACAACAACACTTGTATTATATCAGATCTAGAATATGTGTAAAGTAATAGAGAACTATCTGAATCACAACTCACTAGCCTATATATATTGTATTGCATTTAGTTATTTAGTTACAAATTAGTTACGTCAACTTAAGCGACCAACTATAGTCGGTCAAAGGACCTAGTTGGTCAGTCCATTAGGCTCCTCCAACAATTAGCGAAATGGGAAGACAAGTTTCCATCACCGTAGAATATGATGCCATTGATGTTGAACCTAATCACTACCAATCTTGTTGCAACTTTCAAAATCTACACTAGTATGGATTTTTTGCAAAGGTTCTCGCAATGGAGTGGTCAACATGAACATGAGATGTGACCACTAGATTCAAAGTATACATGATAAAGGAAGAAGGAGTTGGTTTTTGTGGAGGATGGTGGTGAAGTTGATGTTGTTAATGAGAGAATTTAAGGTCTATGTAGAGAAAGAATGAAGTATATGATGGGATCAAGAAGAGATACAAGAGGCTATGTGAGGTCACATGTTTGATTTAAGATGCACATAGGTGCATAGAGAGGTTGTGGATAGATATTAGGGTTTGAAAAGGTGAATATATTCCTCACACACACATATATATGTAGGTCACTTAAATATAAGATAAAAACACTCAAGTAAGAAAGTGTGAGCAACAAAGGCATAAAATATCCCAAACTGGAGGAGGAAGTACCACATAGTGAATATTCCAAACTGAAGAGACTACAAACTAGAAATAATAATAATAATAATAATAATAATAATAAATTGTGGATTTATGAAAAAAAATCTAGGGCTCTAATACCAATGTCAATCCTTGGTTAAATCCAAGGATATCTTTTTGGTAAGGATCGTACCCATGGAGTTTCAAACTAGTTACCTTACACAAGGATTTATTTAATAGTACACCCATTCGTCGTATATTCTACACCCTATTGGAAACTCCCAAGATAAATTTCATTGAACATAATTGGTTATTTATACATTGGTATGAATCTTTAATTTCAACTTCTAAGATGATACATGGTGACTCTTCACCTTATTTAATAACTAAAGATAATATTTACAATATTTAAACAAGGAACCATAATCCCATAGGATTAGGTTTACAACATAATCTTGATGATGTAACACTATTTTTCAAGAAAAATGAAAGATATGTTGTATATCTTATAGTGTATGTAGATTATGAGATGATGACAAGGAACAAAAATATATATATTAGATTGATAAAGAAAAAATTGAAGAAAGTATTTGACATGATATATTTTTGACATATTCACTACTACTTTGGTATTTAAGTGAATGAGAATCCAAAGTACATTGGAGACTTGTTGGATGCACTTGGTACATTGGATTGCAACCCTCTCTATACTCCAATGGAATAGACTTTGAAGCTCACATCAAAAGGAGGAAATGAATTTGAGGATGCAACCAAGTATAAACACCGAATGGAGAGTCTTGTGTACCTTATCACCACTAGAACAAATATTTCATTTGTTGTTGGGATCATTTCCTATATTTATAAAAAATACATGGGAAGGACATTGATATGTTTCAAAAAAAATCTAATATACTTGAAAGGGACTCAAGAACTTGGACCCGGATATTCTAATATAGATGATGTTGGTTGTGGATCTCGATCTTCCATATTCAGATATTTTTTTGTTCATCTATTTTTGTACCCCAATTTTATTGTGCACTTGTCCTAATAGGGGTGTATGGGGGGGCATAATCCCCTTGTGATGGTATAATGGGTACCATCCCCTCCATCTAGGGGGTTAAGGGTAATGTCCCCTGAGAAAAGGGGTTTCTGGGTGAAGCCCCAAAAAAAATTGTGGATGTTTGTTGGCCAATAGTTTATGGGCACATGGTATTGGGTGACCCATGGTATTTTCCCATGGTAATTCCCCTATAAAAGGAAATAATTGTAATAAGGTTGTGTATTCTATTGTAGCATTGTAAAACAATCTCTTTGATTGTGTGAGAGAGAATGGGAAAGAGTGAAGAGGAAGTGCAACAAGTTTGTTGTAGGTTGTATCCCTTCATTTTTTTGGACGGTATAATAATAAAAGGAATAACAGTTTTTGTGTGGATGTAGCCCATATTGGATGAAACAAATTATATATGTGTCTCTCTTGTAATATGTTTTAATATTTGCATCTTATTTATTATTTATTGTTATTGCTCTGCTATCCTGTTTTTCTAACGGATGAATTCAAACTGATTGAATATTATGATTCAGAATTTGATGATGACAAAGAGAACAAAGTGTCTACTTTATGCTACCTCATACATCTTGGATCAGAAGTTGTCTCTTGGAGCTCACACAAACAATCTCTTCCAGCAAATTCCACAACAGAGGTGGAATATTTTGTTGTTATAGAGCAACAAAGGAGATTGTGTGGATCAAGAATATACTTGAATATTTGTCGGAGAAACATATGAATTATACTCCTCTATTGGTTGGAAATACATCTGCAATCAAATTGGCCAAGAATACTATATTCCATGATCAAAATAAGCACATCAACACAAAGTACCATCTGATTTGATATCATGTAGATTCCAAGACTATTCATTTGAGACATTGATCCACAAGTGAAAAAACTACATACATATTCACTAAAGTGCTTGGATAGAAAAGATTGAAAAGTTTAAAATGATGCTTAGATTCAAAAACGCCCCTTTGAGAATGATGGAATAGAAACATATCTTTGGAATTTGCATGTCAAAGGTCACTCCTCTTCATGTATTAATAATTCATTCACTTACAATGAGAATCAATCCAACTTGGAGTTTTCTCCAAGCCAACCATTAACTATGTCATTGATTGGTTTGGTGTACCAAAATAGGTTGTCTCTAACATGGAAATAGTTTCCAAAATAATATTATAGAAGAAATAAATGGTAGACAAGTGTTAAAATATCAATATTTTCTCTACTACTATCCCCAAGAAAATGTTCAAGTCGAATTTGTCAACAATATTCCAAATACCATGCTCCAATGAATGGATAAGAATAAGTCTATTCAACACACCATGTTTTTTCCTTCCTTAAGGGAAAAACATATTTTCGTCAAAACTATAACTAGATTCACACCATTCCACATAGCTTATGGTATTGAAGCAAATATACCCCTAGAATATGAAAAGGTCATTCCCTTAAGTTAGTTATCTAACTCCTCCATGATACATCCCTCCAGGAAAGAGGCCAAAATAATTATAAAATATAGATGGAGGATATTAATTCCTTGAATACTCTTGAAATCGACAAAAAAAATGTCAAGGAACAAAATGATCATTCAGTTAAATCTCTCTATTTTATAGAAGTTGACCTCATCATTGCTTCTAATAAGGGTAAATAGAAGCTTGGTCTAGGGAAATTTGAAGCATTGTGGTATGGTCCTTACATTGTCAAATTTTAATTAAAGAAAGGGGCATATGAGTTGAATTATCATAAGGGGAATCTAGAACCTAAAATGGGCTCTTCCTCAAGAGATTTATATGTAGTTGCACATATATTTCATTGAAATATTTTGTACATTTAAATTTGGAATGATTTTATTTTTTTTTCTAAGTTGATTGTTAATTTTTATCTTTCATTCATGTTTACCAAATGTCAGCATCATATTCATACCATATAGTATTTGTAGATGGAGTTGGAATTTGGACACAAAATATAGCATCCACAACATGGGCTATTTCCTCACCTTCATAGGATTCGTTCCACTCTAGTGGTGTTTTCCTCAATCCAATGATTAACAATGAACAAGAATACGATGCGATCATTGGATTCGTAGTGGAGGTAGTGACTTCTATATTCCACCATTTAAGTGTCCATATATATTCCTGATTCATGGTTGTACAGTTGAACTATGTGTAATCCTTATCTCTTTAAGAATTATTTTCATATAACACTTCTTTCTAGACAATTTAAGTTCATTACTTTCATTCATGTGCATGGAAGTCAAAATGTCTATGTCAAAAGTCTAGTATATCATATATTAGACTCGTGTTCATCTAATTGAAGACATGAAAATATTATATGCATTTACATATCAGATTTCAAGTTCTTGTCTCTAAAAAAATTGATACATTAGAGAGAATTTGAGGTCAAAAATGGGT
>LPNX010323731.1:633771-693145 GCA_001517045.1 Pseudotsuga menziesii | reverse complement strand
GGGATGATGTCATCTACTAGAATGTAATTGGTTGATTTTTATAGTACATTTTGGTCCTTTTGAGGCCCATTTTTGACCTCAAATTCTCTCTAATGCATATTGAGATTTCATTAGAGCATTCTTCCAGTTTTATGCATCAGTATGTGTCAAAAACACAAAAATAAAAAATAAAGAAAATAAAGAAAAATTTCTAAATGAAAAACACTCGGTGTGTTCCAAATCATAGCAAGTTGCTTAAAACTCTCACCATTGAAGGAACTTGATGACCTACTTAGGATGAACCTCTTAGCTCCAAAAATGTACACATTGCTCATGTTCAATGTCCATTTGGAGCACCATTTACTTCTAATTATTTGTGGATTATTGAGTAATGCCACTTGTATAACTTTTTTTTTTGCACGTATAATTTTATTTTGCTAATAAAAAAACCTTTGAAAATACCACACGGTTCCCTTGGACCTATGTAAAATATCACTGCAAAACTGGAAAGTATGTTTAGGAATGCACTATACACCTTTGCATATGCATAGTCTTCCCATTTGTATGATTCTTAGGGTTCACCTCATAAATGGATGTTACCCTACCTAAAGTACTCATTTGATGGTAGCACTTACATTTAAGCGGTTTTGCTAGTTTAGTATTAGCACACCTTCTAATCTTGTTTTAGGGAGTCCCACTTATTAAAATGTTATTTTAGACTCTTTTTTCTCTATAAATGGTCTTTGTAAGTTACCCAACGAGACTCCCACCCATTTATATTTTTGGTTATTCGTTGTGTTACATTGCTTAAACCATTTATATTGTGGGTATGCTACTTGATTTCCACTATCACAAAGCACCATTAGTACATAAAGTACCATTGTTGTAAGGGAGGCACATTCTTGAGTGTTCCTAATGTTGTGACCCATTTTTTGCATTGTTTTTTTTTGTTTACATAACCAAATTGTTTTTGTATTCATAGCCACCTTCTCTAGATATTTATTGATTATTGTTACTCTTTTCAAAAATGAAAAAATAAATCCACAAAATATCAAAAACTTAGAAAGGGGGAAATACATAGATACTTTGTTCATTTCAAGTCTAGGGATAATTGTCTTTAATCCAATAGTTTAGGTAGCATTTAATATTTCACTTCATTTGATCATCTACATAGAGTCAAACTATTTTATTGTCTCCACCCAAGCAACATGGTCATTGATTTTTACTAGCATTTTATGTTTCTTGAAACCAAGTCTTTGTTTTCCACTAATGTATCTTAATTTACCTTCTATTCCACCTTAGGTTGTGTTATGCAAGTCATCCTATTTATAATTTATGATACTCAAGTTGGTCCTTACCAAAGTCAGTCATATCAAGGGAAGTATTGTGTCATCCTACCTGTGTTCCTTCAATGCGTCGAGTGTACCCCAAATCATTCAGAAGACATATTTTTACCTCGTGTTATCTAAAATAGTGCATTGTTTCCTTTTTCCAATGGATATTCTCCTATAAACCATGATACATTATCTCTGGGATTTTGATCTCAAGTTCATAGTTCATTGGTGTCCATTTTTCTCACTAGTGTATTTCCTCACAATTGGAAATGGGGAATTATGATTTCTCCCTAAAAGAGTGGTTCTCACAATGTTCAACTTCAAATCATATCTTTACACTATCAATATCATACTAGTACCTTGGTTCCCATTTTCATTATTGGTGGGTTCCCTCACGTATAACAATTATTTTCATCATTGATCCCTTACTATATTTTTTATCCTATATTCAATTCCAAATCACTATCACATGATGATAAACATAATCAATGGTGTTGGTGTTCCAAACTTGGTCAAATAATATGGACAAAAATTAGCTCCTTTCCACGTAGTATTTGATCCACCAGAATGGATATCTAACCATTACAATTTCAGAGTTTCTTCTTTGCAATCCCCATTTAAGCAATGGGGTTTTATCTTCTTTAGATATTTGTCACCTACCTTGGTAGAATTATACCATTAACAGTAGAGGATATAAATTCTATGTATTTGAGATATTTATATACTTTGGACGTGGCCTTCCCACTTTGGTGTGCCATAGATCCACCATTATTAATATGATTTGACTTATACATGAGCATGGGTATCCCCAACTCATACATGAAAGGTAACATATTTGATATATATTGTAGTTGCAATTTTCCTTATTCTATTTATAGTAACTCCTAAATCGCTGAAGTTAAATAAAAACCATGATGTATTTCAACCACTCAATGCCTTCCTATCATCATATATCATAGGCATATATTATCACATAAAATAGGTTTTCATGTACTAACTAGTGTTCAGATACTGAAAATACAACATGTAGGACCCTTCAGGTTCTTTGTCACTCAGCACAATCAACAAGTCCTATACAACAACTAGAGACTTCAAGAAAGAGACACAAAATCATCAGTTATACCCCATAAGGCCTCATTAATCAAAATTATTGGAATATCTTAATCTAGGTATTGTGAAGGTTAATGTGGATCCAAAGTAGTCCTTTAATACCATAAGCCTCCACAAGAAACCCTTTAATACCATTAATATGTATCAAAGTTGGAAAAATACATGTTCACCACTTTTCAAGCATGCATGATAACTTTTTTATATTGGAAACAATGAAAGTATATGTGGAAGAATGCGAGGTTTCCTAAGAGGCCTCATAGGCTCTATAAAAACATGTCTTGGGGTATCTATAAGATCATATTTCCTTTCTTTGATGACATTAAGTCCTTTATATGCATTGATTATCACCCACCATATGATTTGATATGCATTTGTTGTTTGATATTATTTACATGTTTTTCATTAGCTTAATATGAGTTATTATCAATTAACTTTATGGTTTCAATGTTTTGCACATAATCATGAATTTTAAATTTGGATTTCTAGTTAAAGTTTGATGTTTCACCAATACATAAGGTATATTGTTTGTTGTTTTGTGTACACAAACCTTGGATTGGTTGATTCCTCAAAGACCCTATCTTTCTTACTCATTTAGCACACTACAAAAGGGATAAGATTTAGAAAACTTTACTTCTCCTTCTTTCAGTGGTCAAGAAACTCACCTTATTTAAATTGTTTGTTTGTTGTCTTAATAAAATCATTTGTAGACCACTATTTTATTATAACATTAGATACCAACTATCGTGATTTTAGGAAGTTTCACTAGCATGCTCACTCACACCAAAAACCCCTAAAACAACAACCATGACATCCAATCCATGTTTAGGGAACAAAGTGAACAAATAGCACAAGGAATCAATAAAACTTAAATTGAAATTGTTTAAATAATTGGATATAGGTTCATCACTAAAGAAATTGATATATTAAACAATGAAATAACAAACTATTGACAAAATTATCAAGAATCACAACGAAAAGAAGAAAGGTGTCATGATAAATTTAGACAAAGTTTTATCATAAAAAGATGATGAAATATTGTCTAATAAAGAAAAGTCAAACCTTGCTTACCAAAGTTAAACAATTGAAGCAAAAGGAAATGTCAATTCTAAAAAAGGGCAAAAGAAAACATCTACTAACAAAATTGAATCAAGAATAATTTTAGAAGTTAGGGAACAAATTATTTTAAATATATATTTCATAAATTTAATCGAAGTTAGAAAAAAAACATGTGTCACAATCATGAAGAGAATCTTATCATTCAACAAAACAACACAAGGACATGATGAAGTTTAAATACTAAATTTAAAATAAATCAAGATCAGGAAGAAGCAAGTTCTAATGGTACATTATTTTCACCCTTATCATAATCTTTTTAACATGGGAAAATCAACTTATCAGCATCATTATTACTTAAAACAAAACTTGACTTACATTCCAAAATATCAGAGCTCAAATACAACTTTTTTCAATGACATAATTTGAGTCACAATCAAATTATGTCTCATCATACAATTCCAAAAAATAATCAATCTAGGGTATATTTACCATTTTATAATGCAATATTGTTGTTAAAAGCTTCAAAAATATCATTGTCTCTTTTCCTCATCGAGAATCTCAAAGTTATCAAATTTGATACAGTGCAAGACGAGCATTCATTTAAATTCAAATCTATGGATTTATTACTTCTTTTATGGATTTATTATATCTCTAGTTAGTGAAATGATATGAATCAATCTACATGTTAAATCAATTATTTACAGTTATTTATGGATCTATGTAAACACAGATAGGAAATGGTTCTCTAACTCAAGTCTCACATAAGTGTGAATGAAGGATCATTATCAAAGGCCAAATCTGAAGTACACTAAATTATTTGTAGCAATGTAATGCTTATATAACTATTGTTTGAAATAAAATTCCCTCATTAGTGAAGATAGAGGATAGATACACAAAGCATTTAGTTTGAGCACAGTATATAAGTGTCCAAGAGGTGCACAATAGAGCTTGGATATGAGAGAAACTAACTGAAGGGTAAGGGGAACCCCCAATGTATATATAATGTTTGGATCCATGTTTTTTCCATTAGTGGGGTCATGAATGAATTATCTCAATGATTCTTTCATACATCAACTATATCTCTCATACTTGATTTGGACTTAATAGGAATCACACCCTTTATTTCATGATTGATTATTTGGTAGTGAAAATGGAAGATAATTAGAAAATTTAATATTGAACATATTTTATTATCCGTGAATATTGTCTAACAATAACACTTGAAACAGTTAAGAAATTGGTTTTTTTTTTAGCTCCAAGTAACTATGATTTACATCTAAATCAAGTTAGGTTGAGCTCTACATCTACCTATGGGTTGTTCTCTTTATGAAAAAAGGAATTTCCAAAACTTTATCTCGGAGAATCTAACTTAGATGATGTTTCCACCATATTCTAAGAACTTTTCTCTTTTTTCAGACTTCTCAGCTTCCTACAATGTGATTTATGAAAAGAACCTTGGCACCAGAAGTCAGGATCTCTTCAATTTTAGCAAAGAGGAAGGAACTATGACTAAATGAGAGAGGTTTAGTGGGACTTTTTACATGAATTTATCCATCACCAAGAATCATGGAAATTTGGCTCAATATAAAATAGAGAGCTCCTTTCACTATAAGGATGCAACATTATTTATGTGGAAGGGGCTACTACACTTTTCTTTTTGAAAATAAGGAGGATAGATATTTTATTTTATGAAATGGTACATATTTCATGGGACCAAGATATATGTACCTAAATAGTTGGAATATGTCATTTGACAATGAATGTGATATCCCCTTAGTTGTCCTAATGTGGGTAAAATTACCTCATCTACCCCTTCACTATTGGTTTGATGAAGTGCTTGCAATTATAGGAAATTCTTTCAGAAAATACATTTAGAAATATAAGCCTAAGTCTCCCATGTTTTCATGTTCTCATATATGTGTTGATATTTATTTTTATAAAGGATTGCATGAATACATAACTCTTATTATGGACAATTGCAGTCATTCCTAAAAGGTAATTATGATCAACTACCTTTTAAATGCAAATTTTGTCATGATTATGGTCATTTTGCAAGTTATTTTCCAAAGAAAAAAACAATGTGAAGAATACAAGGAACAAGGGCGAGTTTGGCATCATGTAAATAAAAATGGAAAGAAGGAATGAAATATTCCAAATCCTACTCAAGCTAATGATTTGTCTACTTCAAATCAATTCTGAGATTTAGAATAAATGGAGGAAAAAGAGTGTGATAAATAGGAAGATGATTTGGTAAACGATCATAAAACAATTTTAACCTATTCAAACAAATTCCAATTCTTAATAGAAATGGAGGAAAAATATTGCGATAAAGAACAAGAAAACTTTCTTAAGGAGTTATAATCAATCTCAATATGCTCTACACCACAAATAGCAATTGAAGAGACACCAAATAAAAATAAGTACCTCTTCCAAGTTTTGGAAGAGGTAGGAGTGGGAAATTATTCATCCATTCTCATTTCTAGTCCCATTCAAGAAATCAACTCTCATTTTGATAATGAAAAGGAAGAAAATTATGGAGTTAAAACTAGACAAAAATTCAAACAATCACAAGAAGACTCTTCAAAAGACCTTGAAGAAGATACACAGGTTCATACAAAGTCAGAAAGAAATATCGTAAGAAATTAAGAAAAGATGAAGTAAATAGAGATAAACACTAGGTAAAAAAATCTCCTTAGATCATCTAATGAAGGCTTCTACACCTAGTCCAAATACTAAAGGAAGAAAGGCGGAAACAGAAGGAAAATACAGAACTCAATAAGAAAATAATATTCATAGTCTCTTATGATTGTAGGGATTTGGGAGGCATACAAAAGGTAGAGGAAATTAAGAACGTGATTCATAAAATCTATCCATTCTACTACTTCAAGCCACAAAAATGGACAAATATGATCTAATTGAAATTATGCAAAAGATCTGGAAAAATGGTTGTGATATCTTTGTTAGTTCTAGAGGAGCATCCGACAGGTTGGCTACATTATCGAATTTGAGAAAATTTAAGCTATGCTCTCAAAAATAAAATAATAATTGTTTTATGGTTGAATTGGAGGACAAAAATACTCATGAAATTACTAAATAATGCAAAGTTTATGACCCTGTATAATACAATAATAAACAATAATTTTGGCAGTCTTTAAACTCTTTAAGGGAAGATTAATGCAACATTATAGTGGGATATTTCATTGCAATTATTTCTCAAAAATAAAGGAAGGGAGGTAGAATTTTCAGAGAACCTTTTGGGTAAAATATTGAGGACTTGATAAGTGACTTTGATTTGATAGATATTATTGCCAAGAGAGATCTATATACTTGGACCAATAGGAGAAAAAGTCCAATACATATAGATTCTTAGTCCATAGAAAAATTTTGCAGAGAGGAGCCTTACTTTGTTCCACAATTCTTCCAATTTTTTTCTCAAATCATAATCCCAGTATTCCTTATTTTGAGGAATTGAGGAATCAAGGTCCAATTCCCTTCTGAATTAATCTGCTCCAGATAGAAAAGAGTGATTCTATCCCCTTATTGAAAGGGTTTGGAAAACTTATATCTAAGGATCCCCATATTTTTTATGGGAGTCAAAACTCAAAATAGTTAAAAGGGGAACTCAAAATGGAAAAAAACTCAGTTTCTCTCTATGTAAAAGAAAAAAATGTGGATTCTATCAAATTTAGATATTTTGCAAGATCATATGGATACAATAGAAATAGCAGTTTCCTTATTCAAAAATACCAACAACTAAACACTCAGTTAAGGACAGTTAATAGACATGAGGAAGAAATGTGGAGATTGAAACATCATACTTTATGGTGAAAAGTAGGTGATAAAAATACAACATTCTTTCATAATCAATAAAAAATGCAGTTGAATCAAAATAATATCAAATAAATTCAAGACAATACTAGGGACAAAGTTATAGATATAGTTGATATTTGGTAAGAGGCATATACTCACTACAAATATCTTTATAATGAGGAGGAGGCACTAATAGGTATAGAAAAATCTAAGATGCTATAAAATGTGTCACATCTATTCACAAAAGGGGAAAATCATATCCTCAATAATTGTAAATAAGAAGAAGTGTACACAACTATTAAGGGTCTTGTGCCAGATAAATTCATAGGGTCAGATGCCTTCACCGTTAATTTTCACCAGGCAAGCTGGAATATTATAAAAAATAGATATATGTGTGTAAAATGACTAATTGGACTAAAGGCATGGATAAAATATGTTGCGCTATAAACTCATTTTTCTAGTTCTAATACCTAAAGAGAAAAACCTACTTCATTTTCAAGGTTTAGTCCAATTCCCCTCTTCAACTCTTCTTATAAGATAGTAACTAAAATCTTGGCAAACTGGATGAATACGCTTCTCCCTAAACTTATTTATGAGGGACTCGAGAGGGTTTGTAGAGAATTGCCAGGTTGTAGACAATATTATTCTAGTGCAATAGGTCATTCACTCTAGTATTTCATGAAAATAAATAGGCATGTAAATCAATCTTGACATGGCCAATGCCTTAATCGAGTTCAACATAATTTTGTATTTGCATTGTTAGAAGGTTTTGGTTTCTCCCCAATTTTTATGAAGTGGGTAAATTCTTGTATTTCTCGACCTTGGATTTCCCCTATTGAATTTTTCCACACCTTAAGAGGACTTAGGCAGGGTTGTCCTCTCTCCCCTTTTTTGTACATTTTAATGGTTGAGACTCTTGGAAGAAAACTGGTTAGGGAAAGAGAGGATGGAAATATCATAGGGATCGCCATAGCTAGAGGAATTAAGGTAGTTAATAATTCCTAGATTTCTAATGGAATGGTTCTTCCAGGAGGTTCATTGGAAACAAATGCTTTCAGATATAAAGAAATTCTAGATTAATTCATAGTTTCCTCAAGAGGTAAAATCAACAATGAGAAAAGCATATATTTGTAGATGGAATGTCCTCTCTTCTCTTCTTCACAAAATATTGCATGTCCTTGGATTTGTTGGAACTACAAATTGGATTTCATTCAAATATCTTGTATTGTAAAAAATATCAAAATATGTTGAATGGGGAAAATTACTCAAAAAATCAAGGATAAAGTTCAAAACTTGGGCATGTGATGTCTCAACCTTGATGCAAAAATTATATTGATAAGGTTTTTATTATCCTCTCTTACTTTATATCTATATTTCTCTTTGTTGGATTTGATTGGAATCGTGGAAAAATTTAAACAAACTCTTAAGAATTTCCTTTGGCAAGGAGGGAGATCAAACATCAAAAAAATTCAGTTGATAAAATAGGACAATGTCAAATCCAATCCCTGAGAGGAAATGGAGGCTTATGTATAAGAGATACAAAGTTAATGAATGTTTCTATGGGAGCTAAACTATTGTGGATTTTGGTTTCCAGAAAAGGAAACAAAAGCATGGTGGAAATAAATCCTTCGATTTTTTTTCCTAATCCCATATTAAGATGTGATGATACCTACAAATGGGACGAAAATGGATAAAAAATACAGAAATTGTGTAAACACATAGGCCATGTAATAAAAGAAGGAATTTATTGTATACCTAGAAATGATAAAAAAATTTAAGTATGTGGAAAGGCAATATATTAGGAAAATATCCTCTCATCTAGACTAGAAGATTCACAGATATAAAAGATTGGTTGATAGAGAGAGGGGTTAATACTCTTTTTGATCTATCTGAATGGTATGGAGAGGGAAGTTGGACAAATTGGAAAATATTTTATGTCCATCCACCATTGTGGGTATATTTTGATTTTATTCTCCATAGTCTTCAAGGGGTGGCACTGATAAGTTTGTACTATACATATTATAGAGGGCGGGGTAAGTGTGGACTTTATACTGTTAAAGAGAGATATGAAACACTACATTCAAGTTTGAATCATCCTCCATTTTCATGGATGTTATCACTTGGAGTTTTATCCTTTTGTTGTTGAAGGATAGTTCCACGGTAACCTTATAAACCAATATTTAGGAGGAAAGTTGGCTTCTTTCCTACCAGATAGGGATCTCTCAATAAATAAATACAAATTCCAGATATATCTTTCAAAGAAACAAGTTTAATAGTTGTTATGGATGAAACAATTGTATATAAATGGGCATGGAGTCAAAAACATGAGTTGCAATAAATGATAGTGCTTTTCATTGGATTTTTTTTACAAAGGTGGGATAGTTACTCTTTTACAGTCAATTTCTTGACTGTCTGGTGATATGGAATAAAAATGAATAGTACATTAACATGGACATCAAAATATGAATCCAATATTAAATTTAGAGGGAATTTGTTTATGGATACTTGAAATCAATGAACCAGAACATACGATTATGAGCTATGATTCAATATACACTTTTTCAATCATGAAAGACAACACAATGGAAAGGAATTACATGAAATACATTCACATAAGGAAAATATAATACATATTGTAAAAATAAAAACACAAGAAAATATGGTAAAAAAAACTTGCTTGGCTCTGCAATTTTATTAATCTTGAAATCTATCTTACAAAATGATTTTTTTTCATGGGATCCAACCCTCATTACATTTCAAAATCATGCTTTTATACATCAAAATTTCTCCTCAATTTGAGAACTACCTCCATTCTAAAAATAGGAATTTTTAACTACCTGATTACATATGTCCAATAACTTAACAAACTAATATCCTTAACTACTTAGAAAACAATTAATTTTATTTTAAAATAATCATTGTCATATGTGTAGCTCAGGCCTTGAAATGAAATTCTTCGTTGATGCAATTTGTATTTCATTTTTCCAAATTTCTCTATAGTCTTCCACTGATCTCCATATGGAATCTCCATAATTTCCATCTCTTTTTTCAATACTCTCAACTCCACATGATCTATATAAGAAATACGTGGCAGCTAAGCACCAATTGCTTTGAATGTATTTACCTACTCAAAATCCATTGTTAGCTTATCAATTATGACTTTTCCAGAAAAGGCTTAAGTCATGTCTTAAAACTTCTTATGATCTAGCCTAGATTTGACTAGTAAGGCTTGATATTCTGACTGAGAAATTAACTTACCATCTTCATACCAAAAAGGAGGCAGGCCTTTATGAAATAACTTTATAAATATGCCTTTGAAAGATTTCACTTGATGCAACATTATATATGCCTTTTCTTGGACAATCTCAATGTGTTGATGCTTTCCAACACTTTCTTGGCCCAAGTTATTATTGCAATAATTTCCTTGATGTCTATTGTTCTCGATTCCTCTTCAGACAACGTGTTGAGGGAGTTTATTGTGTTTCTAGATGTATCTGTTGGTTTTCTTTCTAAAGCCTCCTTTACAGCTACACAACTATGTCTTTCTGCATTAATTACCATTTCCTTATCCTTGTTGCTTCAACAATAATCATGTCCCAAAGGAGATGCCTGGCACCTTATATTGGAAGCCGACCTGTCAGTTGTTTTACCAATTTATGATTTATATCCATCAACTCCGTATTTTATTCTCAAAGAGTTTCATGCCTTCTTCCTTCTTTTTAATTGCTTCATCCAAGTTCTGATTTTATGTTGTTAGGATTATTATCTTTTTATCTCTCAAGCTAACCTATGACATAGCTTAAAAAATGGTTTTAGTGTTTGCTTATGTACTTGGTTGCTTTGTATGTATTGGTTCCTTTTCATCATTATCCTATCTTTCCTTCTCCAAAATTAACTTATTTTCATTCAAGACATCAATTTTAGTAATAAAGAAACAGTTTTGTTTTTCCCATTTACTTTGTTCTCCAGCAAGATTCAACAATATGGCTTTATAGTCATTCAGTTCCTGGTACAATGACTCATTTTCTTTCTCTAACTATGTTAATTTAAAAGCATGAATTAGTTGTGTTGCTGGAATCTTCAATTTCTTCTTCAACAACTGGATAGTGTTCTCTTTTTTCAGCCAAAAATTTCTTAGTTTTATGTCCTTTGTCCACTTCACTATCCATAGCCAAAAGATCCCTTTAAGCTTCTTAATTTGTTGTTGATGTACTCTATTCTCCATGTTTTCCTTTTTTAACTGGTTCTCAATTCTAGACACAGTAAGCTATAAATTTTAAACCTTCAAAGTAGATTTCATCAAATCAGTGTAAATAACCTCCCTAATTTGCTTGTGTAGATGAATTTTGTAAGGTACTGGGATCTTTTGCAAAGTAAGTCTCATCTATGCAACTATATTTTGGGTAGCTACTACTAGATTCAAATTATTTTTTGCATGATCCTTTACAGTGACTAATGAAACCTATTTCTTATAAATTTTCTTCACTTTAGAATACAACTTTAGAGATTTTTCAGAGGAAACATTCTTATATTGTCCATATATTTCATACAAATCACTTCTAGATTTGAATTTATCACTAGATCCTTCCTCATATATATTTGAAAATTATACTCTTGAACATCAAAGGTTGAACCTTGGACTTTTTCCTTCATTTTATTACTTCCAACTTCAAATAGAGTCTTTCTCTGACTCAGTTTTTTGTCTCTTTGATACTTATGAGTCTTCTTCTTCAACCACCATAGCCTCTGTAAAACTTCTTTTCCCAGTTATTTCCATCTTGCTAGGATTTGGGACTATCATAGTTGGTGTCTTCACTATAGCAGATAGATATAATTGTCAATTTCCTATATCCTCCATCTCTAACTAGTAATCCATAAAGTTTGATTTGTGTTCCAATCCTTCAATCTCTTGGTGTCCAAATGATTTATTTTTATTTAGTTGCCTTTTTTGAGAGATGGTATGATGTGGATCATAATTAATTTTAGTGTCCTTCATGAAATTCATATCTTGTAACATGCCATCAATAATTAGGAGAGAATCCTTGTTTTTAATGATAAATGAGCCCACCTAAGGAAACTTAATTTCAGAAACCCTTCTGAAATTTATAAAATTTTCATTTTCCACATTCAGCTTCTATCTGATGAACTCCAGGGAAAAAATCCTAGGCATTAAAAATGCTGGCAGAATGTATGGTTCATGAACAAAACCATACACCCTAATGATTGTGTGCTCCTTTAGCAAAAAAAAATATCGCACTCTTCTATCAGGAGAAAACAGTAACATTTCTTCCATTATAAGGTTCATATAATTGAAGGTATTTTCTCTGATTTCTAAGGTGAACAATATCTCTAGTAACTACAAGTTTTCTTCATTGAAAAACATAAACATCCTAACCAAGTAGGATTGGAAAAGGAAATGTCTTTCTGTGTGGAAATTCACCAACTGGGAATGAAAGGAATTCATCAAATTTAAGACAATATACTTGACTTGAATCAGAATCAGACTAACACATGCTCATTTTAAACAACAAACTCAATAAAAGTTCTCGGACAAACCTATATGTCTCTAGCCCTAAAAACTAACTCAACAAGGAAATAACAAATTGGGATTCTTCATTAAATAGGATGATGTCAAAAGGGAAAGGCTCATCTATGAAAAACACATCAAACTTGAAAATCTTGGAGTAAAAGACTTGCTTTTCCTCCACAGCAACATTCCTATACTGTTCAACTAGGTTTTCCTTGAAAAAACATTCTTGGTTCAAAGTGAACTACAGCGTTACTTCAAGCAACTCTATGATAACTAGGGAATTAATGTGGAAATGAATCTTATACCTAATTGAATACATGACTACACACTCTTAATGGGAGTAATTTAACACACACGAGGCCACAAAACTTGGGAATTTTAGGGTTTGGGTGGGACAAAAATGGTGAAATTGTGACCGTTAGACACCGTACATGTCAACCCCTTAGTCTTTAAAGGTTTGTATTTACCTTTTCAACTCATGGATTGGACCGAAAGAAAACATAGTACCAAATGCATCCCTGTCTCTATATTCAAATATCTCTTCTAGTTTACTGAATTCATGAATCTGTGTTTCAACTAACCATTCACCTTCCATTTTTAAACAATTTGGTGGGTTTAACTATGTGGCCTACCTGGGTGATCACAGTTGGAAAGTTTATTATCTTACTTGGATTCCACAGCACACATACACATTCTTCTCTCATGCACAAAAGACAAATAACCAAGAACATGTGCTCTTTCTTCTTTATAAAACCTTCTGTATAAGCGGTTTCAGGATCACACGAAGTGGTTTTATCCTACTGCATTTCACCTAGAGGAATGGATCTCCTCCTGCCACATGGAAGGAAGAAAAAATTCCATTGGTCCAAGCTCAATCTACCTCCCGCGCATGTTGTGGACACGGAACTCTCCTCAACTATACATATGTTTACCCCTTTATCCTCAACTATCGATCTCATCCTACCTTTAACATTTTACAAACTCATTCCGCTAATCACTTATCCTTTATCCTATCATGCAGCTTTTCCCAGCGGATTTCACATCCACCATTGATCTCTTTACCTTTTAATGTGTTTCGTTGATCAAATTTTTTCTTTAACCCCCTCCAACGATAATTTCACCAATCTCTTGCCCCTTTTTTCATCTCACATCTTCTCCCAGTGGATCCAACATCCAATATTGATCTATCTGCTCCTCATATATTGACCGTCAAACCTTTCAACGTATACCATAAGCACCTTTTCCAGTAATTTAACCACTTGATGCTTCTATCATGTAGTCCGATGGAAAAAAAAACTTGGTCTCGCTTTAAGCACCCATCCTATCATCAATCGGTCATATTTACAAAATTTAGTTATACAAACTCCTTATCCCTCCTTAAGCCCCTTCTTCTCACCTATTCAACAAAACAATGCTAACAATGGATATGGTGAAAATTTTGGAAGCAAGATGGATTACCAAATATTTTGGTAGGTCCTTGTACATGGTAAAATCCCCACCTCAATAAACCTTTGCAAAAGACAAATTGAAGGGCCATCAAGATGTGTCTTGTGTAAAGTATTGGAAAAATCTACTGGTCATATTTTTATAAATGTGAATATATAAAAGAGGTTTGGAAGCATATCTTTAATGGTATCAACAATCTATTCAATATGCCTACAAATTGGAATGGATATCTTGTAAATTGATAGAAGGAATACACAAGATCATTTTCAACTAATCATATGTTCTCTGTAATATGTTCCTTTATTTTGAAGTATGTATTTTGGAAAGTATGGGAAGGAATAAACAATGAAAATTTGTATAACAAGAGTGCCTCAACTCTATCAACCATTTTTCAATCCAAGGCCCTTCTTAGTGAAGTAATACAAAGTAGATGTAAGCAAAATCAATTTAGTGAAACTTTAAGTGTTGTATAAAAATTAAGGGTTCAATATTTCCTTCCAAAAATTCTAAGTGTGGATCCCATTAAAACAAAACAGGTTGGCACCCATTCTTGGAAATTGGAAATGAAGCAATATTAATTCTAAAAGTAGCTTTCAAAAATTGAGTGCCATGTTTTTTTTATTGACATTCAAAAGGAAATCCTAGGGAAGCGGGTGTAGGAGGGATCCCTTTGGATCCTGGAGGGAATACAATATTAACCTTTGAATCAAGCCTAGGAGTGAATACAAATAATCAAGCTTATTGTTTTTCTCTATATAAAGGACTCGTCGATGTTGTCTCCAAGAAAATTAAACCGATCTTAATTATTGGAGACTCATAATTAATTCTAGCTCAAACTAGAAATAAAAAGGATATCGAGGAAATGATGGATTATAGATTGTAAAAGTGAAAAAATATGCTTCTCAATCAAGTTCACAAGGTTGAAATATTCCATGTAAAGTAGGAAAATAATTAGAAAGTTGATCATAATGCAAACTCAACCTCTCGTCATTCAATTGTGAATTTATTCATCAATGGGGGCTAACAAGTCTTTCAATGTTGGATCCCATGAAAACTTTTAAACCCTTATTGTATCCATAAGGTCAACATAATTTTTAGGATGGCTATGGAGTTGAACCGTAGCACACAAATTCAAGTCTTATTAGCATTTATTTTTCTCAACTTCCAAGTGATAAATTTTGATGTGAGGTGTCTAATTCCTTGTGTGAAATTCTTCATGAAGGTGTCCAAAACTTCTCAATCACATCTCATTGCAAGTCATCATCCTAGGAGAGACAAGGGAAAGAATGGGGTTTGTAGCTTCATGGTTATGGTGTTTTCTGAAAGAGGATTTTTTGTCGCTTTCTCCTATGCCCAGAGGGAGTGTCTTATAATGTCCCCATCCCTCAATCCAACCAACAAAAGGATACAATAACTAAATTTAGGCTTCTAAATTTCACCCCGTATCCATATTATGAATTCATATTATTGAGAAATGTTGGAGGAGATAGTCAGCTAAGCTGATTGGACTCTCTAGTAGACCTAATTGTATATTATGTCGACATCATAGGTCATCTTGGTTGGTTGAACTGACAGGTAGTTATTATAATTGTTTTGTAAATCATATATATAGGATGGAGATCCGGATAGATACTTGGTTTGGTTTATTGTATGAACCCACATGTGTTGAGTAATATAAGTTGTTATTTTGTCTACAATTCTTGTCTATTGTTCTATTATTGTTATAAGATTCTATATGTGTATCATTGGTAACCTTGCAATCTGATTGATTACAAAATTGGCTCTATTGTCGGGACCAGATGATCTTAGAGCAAGAGTTTAAGAATTAGTGGGAACATAAAATTGCGAATTATTTGTAGAATTATGTCAGAAGAAACAAGCTGACCATTTCCCAGGAAAAGGAAAACTTCTTTTCCGAAACACATGAAAAGTTTTTCTAGTCCATACCTCAATCACTAAATAAGCTAATGGATGAACCAGCTAGAAAGAAATAAAGAACAACAGTTACTCCAGGAGTTAACATGGGGAGGTCGCACAAATTTGTCGTAGTGGTTCTAAAGAATCGTTGATGAGTTCTGTGAGGAGAGATCTGTCAAAAAACGATTCTCTATTGATAGTATCAAAGATATATTCTATAATGAACTCACCGAAAATTTCATGTGTTCATTTCCAACACTTTTGTTTAAATTCTTGATCGACTAGGGTTTTGTTCATATTGTTGAACCTCATCCATTATTAATCACACCACCACGCAATACAAAATGGGAGGCCAAACAAAAGGAGCAAAAGAATTTTGTCCAGGAAAGAAAGTGCAAGTACTTCCTAACCAAATAATCAGTTCCACCTAATCTTTCTAAAAATATTTCAAGTCGACAATGGGGGGATAGTTGATCAAGTCTGAGTAAAGTAGAGGAATAGTTGACTAATAAAGAAAAAACCGGAACCAACTATGAAAAGTTAGTCCAAAAAAGGAAAAAATTGAGTAGTCACCCACAAAAGTAATCCAGATATACAGAAACTAGAGTAGGAGAAGATGAGAAAGAGGCAGGAAGCGATTAGGGAGCAATCTGTTGTGCTCCAACAAGAAATAATGACAAACATAGTGAAAGAATGAGAATAAAATCCGCTAGATTCGGGCCATGACCGACTGGAAGAGGGAATTGATAAATAAGTGTCACCAATGGATGAATACTTGTGGATAAAGAGAGGTAGAGCTATCCAAGTAAACATACCCCAGAATATAATGTGACATTCCGCGTCAAATATTATACAGAGTGCCCGAGTGTATGATATTGTTTAAGAAGAATTAGGACTACAAGATGGTGAAATAGGGGTATGGATTCAACTAGATGATGAAGGAAATTATGCCAATCATATTGTAATTCATTGACTGGAAGAAGGAAATTGGGTTACTTTTAAACCTTATCCATCTAACCGTAGTATCCACCTACTTTACTCAGATAATGAAGGAGCACACCCCAACCAATTCTAGCTTCAAAGAAATATCCAAACCAATCAGTATCACCAGTAAGGGTACCCCAATTTCAGCAAAACTTTACTTGGGTAGCGACTGAAACAATCGACATAAATTGACTTCTTGTCAAAAGTGAACTGACTAAAAATATTCTTGATGGAATTGAAACTTTCGTTGAAACAAGCTGTGAAAAAGTGAAGTAAAAGGAAGTGACCCACCACCACCACCCTCTCCACCATATGAAGCAGAATTTGACATTAAATAAATGGCACAAATGTATGCCCGCACTCCCCTCTATGAGGGTGATGATGACCCCAAACAACATTGGTTCGTGTGTGAGTTTATTTGGTAGAAAAATGTTATCATCAATGAAGACCACCAAATGGCCTAGTTTGTCGGTGTTATACATAAGAGAGAATTAACGTGGTATATGGAATACACAAAAAAAAAATTTGAATGCTACTAAATCTTATATAAAACAACAGTCTATGTCATTTTTTAAAACACTTGATGCATAGCATCTCACTGCAAAAGAAGATGAAAACCAAATCTCAAAAACCGACTGAAACAATTCGGGAGTACGACAAAAGATTGAAATATATCTTTAGCCAATTAGAATATAACATATATGAACAATTACTTATTCATTTTACTTCAAAAAATTAGAATGCATATTCAACTCGACAATTTCAATACATACGAAAATGCACTGACAACGGCATTACAAATAGAGATGGACAAAGATTATCCTGTTATCCCAGTCGATAGGTGTATAGAAGAGAAATTGGAAATCATGTAGAATTCAATACATGAGATGAGCCTCAAATATAACAATGTATGGTGTACTAAATGCTCAACGGTTGGTCACACAAAAGACTACTGCCGGTAGGAAGAATGTCGACATGACATCTGGTTCGTACAGACAAAGTGCTTTTGTGACATTTGTCAGGACCATGATCTACACGCAATGAAGGATTTCTTGTTTAATATGAATAACTAAAAATATCATTGGTGTGTTATATTTGAAGTGAAAAGTCACTCAACAACAGAGTATCAACTAAACTTGAAGAATAGACAGAATTACCAAGCAATTTATCATACAAATGTTGTTACATAAAACAATAATAATGGTGATAATACAAGAAATAATAATGACCAAAATTATCAAAATAATCAAAGGTATGACAGCCGCAGGTACGAGCTTCGATACAAAAATAATCGATGTGGAGGATTTCCAAGTCGAGGTCGATACTTTGGGCATCGGGAAAACAGACCACGTCGGCCTATCCAGTGTTATACATGCTTAAATGAAGGACATCAACATGTTGAGTGTCCATACAAATACAATATTGATCTCAAATTTTATATAAGTTGTGGTGGCATTGATCACTCTTTGGAGGATTTCCCCACCATGCTTGAGAAAATTAATAATAATAAAAAATGTTAATGTCTTGTCTAGTGTTCAAAAATGTGATGTTGTTCGAACTAAGAACTTGCAAATTGTTACTCGACAAGGCACAAAAATTGGCATGGATAACCCACAAATAAGAAAAATAAGAAATAAATAAGATTATCTTGATCCTGCTAAACAAAAACAACTATATAATGATGCATCAAACATATTCCAAGCAATAGTTGCACAGGAAGAAACTGGCGATTCTTAACAGAAGATTGCTAAAGAATTAATTAAATTGATAAATATTGATTATTATGTCACAAAATTAATTGATTTAATGTATAATATTAAGAATAATTATATCAAAGACAAGCGGGATAAAAGTATATCTAGCCTCAATCAAAAAGATAAAAATGATGTTGACCCTTTAGTCGATCTGGAAATTGAAGGATACCGTGTCTAACAAGCCGTTCTCGACTTCGGATGGCAGGTAAATATAATGACCAGAGACACATGGGAACAATTAGGAAAACCTCGACTACATGAATCTGGCATATACTTAAAACTCGCAAATCAAGGATTAATTGAACCCATTGGTGTCTGGAAAAATGTCAACATGAGCATTAGAGGAATCGCAACTAAAGTCGACTTTGAAATAATTAACCCTAATGAAGTATCTAGTTCCTTCTCGGCTTTAGCAGGTCCACCATGGGGATAGAAAATGAAGGCATCTATTTCATTGAAAAAATAAAGAATTAAACTTAAGGGGAATGGACAAAAATTCATTGTCCCAATTTACCCATCTCAAGGAGAACCCTAGATGGAACCTATGGATGAAGAAGTCAATGTTCGACAATTATACCAAATACAAAATGATGAACATTATACCAAACCAAATGTATATGGCGACCTTCAAGAATAGTCCTTAAAGAATTCCAAGAATATATCTATAAAAAAATGGTTGTATATTTCGATGACTGGATGATTTATTCTATGTTGAAAAATCATTATAAATGGATCTAACTCATGCTTGAAATATGTCGACAGATATAGTTATCCCTTAATATCAAAAAGTGTATCTTTGCAACGCCGATAGGAATCCCTCTAGCACATGTCATATGTAAGGAAGGTATTAAAGTCGACTTCACAAAAATAAAAACTATTCTCGACCTTAAACCTCCAGTAAATACGAAACAAGTAATAATCTTACTTGGGCATACAGAATATTACACAAAATTCATTCGACATTATTCGGATATGACATATCCGTTGGAAGAATTATTAAAATAAAATAAAAAAATGGGCTAAAGAATTATTCAATTGTGAGCATCACTCATTTACTGACACTCTGATGAATTCCTTCCATGTTCGACTTCAACTCACATATTCACATGGTAGGATTTGTACTTGTTACTATGGATTTGGACGGAGACCTTAGGTTACAATATCTATAACCTAAGTTGCACTAGATTGTGTTATGTTTTGTGACACTGCTTCCAGACATTGAATATTGATTATTGTATATTGTGGCTTTAATCCACCATTGCAATACATATGTGGCCATGTTTCCTATACTATATGATGTAATCGAATATTGTAAAGGAGATAGTGTTCCACTTTATTGAACATGGCATCCTTGGAAATGATTTTGTACATGACTTTGATCTATCTTCTTTGGGTACCTCTCTGCGGCCTTGGTAACTAATTTCTGTAAGATAAAGCTTGTAATATATTTCATCCATCATTTCCCTCTGACCTCATACATTAGGGGGCGTCTTTTATATTTTAAAATGGAACTTCTTTTTCTGAGTACTGACACTAAGTGCGTCGGTACACAAAAGGACATAATGGATAGAAGTTTCCAAAAAACCTTTAGATGAGCATGTTCCTTGATACAACTTGTTCTTGTCAATATTTCCCATGTGTTCTAGTGATCTTAACTTGTAATTGAGACTATTGACATTGCACCTCGGAAGTCATTCGTGGGTATCCATATATGCAACCTGCGGTTATATGATCACAACATGCATTCATGGGTTTCCTTCATAAAAGTCGTGGTTCATTCATGACTTGCCAATATTCATACACGCGGTTATATTAAGACAAAATTTAAAAATAAAAACATGATTAGTTAGGGACAGCTAGGTTCGTAATCATAACGTCCCCAACCTTCCTAACCACCCTAACCTTCAAAACTCCCCCTGATCACCAAGTATAAATAGAGGGGAGGGGTTGAGGTTAAGGATCCATCTAAAGAGAGTAAGGTTATGCTGGAGGAATACCCTTGGAGATTTGGAGTAGAAAAACTTAGTTCCTTGGAAAGAAGAGGAGGACTTGTATCAGATATAGGTTGTATAATTCACTACTGCTTATCAATAAAGAGATATTGTCTTCCACAATTGGTGCATCAATGTTCTTATGTGTTATGATTCATGAATTGTATTGTCATCTTATTGCAATTGTAATGTTTCATTAATATTTTATATAACATCTAAGATATTTGTAGGAAGGTATCTATCTCTTTTGCAGGTGTAGAGAATCCTTCAAGATGCTGGAATAATTGGATTGAATATTTAAAGCTAGGACCAACCTTCATAAATAAGGTGAATTAGATTTCTGCCCTATTTCTCTCTCAAATTTATGGATATTTGTATGTCTACAAGTTTTATATTTGTATTTTGGTGACCCCAGATCCTTAGGTCATGAGGTATATTTTTCCTAAACAACAGAACTGGAAACTCCGCTGGGGTGTCTAACTTGTTTTGGGTATGTTCTCTACGTTTTCCTGTCCACTTTGCTATGTTTGTTGCTGTAAGTGTTTTTCTTGTGTCTTGTTTTCAGTTTGCAGTATTTGGTGTTGAGTATTGCTTGGCCATTTCTTTTTCTTTTGAAAATATATGTTTGTAACCGCGGGTTTCTAGTACATACAGTCGTGGTTGCATGTTTCATTCGCGGGCTGACTGTATATACAGTCGTGGTCCATTCGTGGGTTGTTTAAGTAACAGTCGCAATTTCCTGTAGGGTTAGGTCAGTTTTCTAGGGTTTTTCCTCAATTTAGAATTTTGAATCCTCGAGCCTCTATAAGGTTCCTTATTTAGCATTGTATTGTTGTTGTTGGCATATGATTTTCACTTTTACTTGTTGATCAAGTGTTTTTGGGTGAGTTATTTATGAATCCTTATTTGTAAGCTTGTTAGGTCTTTCCTTCTTGGCTATTTGGTTTGAGTGTTGGCGTCTTTATAGGTTGTTGGTGTCTATCATCCCTTTTAAAACACTGATTTTTCTTTGATTGTTGTTGTAGTGTTCTGGTTCTGTTAATTTTTCCAATTTGTGATCTATTTGTCTTTCCAAGTCAATAGTTATATCCAAGTTAGGGTTTGAGTCATCTTTGTTTTATTTGTTTAATATTGTTACTGTAAATATTTGACTATTATCACTTGCATTTATACATGTTCGGTTTGCTTAACTTGCTTAGGTGCATCTAATTGCATATACATATTGGGTTTTTTGAAAAGAAAGAGAAAAGGAAGTTTTATTTGTATAGTTATTCCTAGTATAGACTCTTTGCATTAGTTGTTTTTCCATTATTTTCAGAAAAAAAATAAATAAATAATATTAAAGTCTTGTGTTTTCTCAAAATCATTTAAAAATTTTCATTAGTTTCATTAAAAAGAAAAAGGAAAAAGAGAATTGTGAATCACATTTATTTTGAAATTTTTTACATCACATTTGATTTCACATGTTGATTCCAAACACCATTGAGTTTCACTCCGCCACCTCTCAGTAATAAATCCTTAAAAATAAGAGTTAACAAAAAATGTATTATTAATATTCTTTTTATAGGTTCAATCATCAACTAGCTTAGGATAGGTTCTTCGACTAGGATACTTTAACTATCCAAGAGCACTTTGATTTCAGACATAGAGGCCCATATTTATGTAAATCCACTTTTACAAGGGATAATCTAGAAATATCCTCTAACACAGGAGTCAAGCACGAGGCCAAGTGAGATCTTGGTTGTGGAGATAAACCTCCAATACCTCATTTGATCATATACCAATATATTTGTGTGGGGGGGGTTCTATCAATGCCACTTCTTGGTCCCATTGAGGTGTCAGTAATTTTGGGCTTAGCTACCCTGCCCATGCACACCAATCAGGATAGCCACTATTTCATCAAACTCTCATTGTACATTTGGTAGCCTTAGTTTCTAGAAATTAGGTTCTTGTGTAGGTGGCATTGGAAAGCTATTTTCAATGCTCCTAGGGTGGACTTGGAAGGTAACCTCGGTTGATAATTTGGGATGGAGGTTGGGTGATTCCTAAGCATGCACCCAGAAAAATATTCACGAGACGCCAAGTAACTACTCTTTGATCTTCATTGGTTGGATCTAGTCCTTAATCATCCTAGACTTTCCTTTGGAAGGTGTATCTATTACCTCCTGTGTTTTTGATACTTAGGAAAAAATTTAGTGTGTGCTCTTTGGTTTGTTTGTGTTTTAGTTTGGCCTTTCAAGTGTGTGAGTTATATTTTTACCTATGGAGGATCATCCTTTCCATAGTTCTAGAAGGTTTCAAAACCTCCCTCCATATTTTTCTGTTGATCCTCCACCACCACCTCAAAGGAGGATACTTGACACAGATGGTTCTTTTGAACCAATTGATGTTAGTAAAGTTCAAGGTGAACCAAAACTTAGACTTACTCATGAATAAATCCCACTAGTAGAGATAGAATAATTGCAGGATGACAAGTTTTCAAGGAATTACAATAGACCTCCAACTAATTTGAACGATCATGTAATAGTCCAAGTCCTTCCTTTCATTTCACATGTTTTTGGTGTGTCTTTGAGTCCAAATATATCTAATACAAGAGAAGGCATGTCTACCCCTACTTCATCCATGTTGGTTGGTGGAGTCTCACCTCCCTCAATGAGTGCTCCAAGACCTAGTGCATCTACTACGCCTCTTTCTCCAAGTGCTCAAGTGATTAATCCCTCAGCACCTTCTAATGTTATAGGTCATTCGAGTGGGGTGGTCACTGGGATTCATAGCGTACCTTATACTTCTTCTCCTTTCATGCAGAGTTCTCAAAGTGGTCCAAGTGGGTCCACTTATTTTTCCCAAGGATTTTCATGGAACAGAGGACACGTTCCTCCATCCACACCTTATGTAGGTATTAGAATTTGAATTCCATTTATATATTCAAGCAGATAGTTCTAATCATGTTTGCAGCAAAAGAATGGAGAATGAAGATACAAATTGAACAAAACAAACTACGCAGGAAACAGACAAGTATTGCTCAATAATTTATAGTATCATTCACAATAATAAATCCAATGTACAATAGGTTACAAATAGGAAGAATTTGAATGCATCAGGTAGCAATTCGAATCTACCAACTGGATATGACTGTATCTAACTGAATATCTAACTCATGGTCTCTCAATCAATATTGAATTCCAACAGATCAACTCCTTGATGTCCAATAACTCAATCAATCAGTTTAAGCTAGTTAACCCAGTGCAACTGAGTATGGTAGGTAGGAAAAATGATCCTCTCCATGCATCCATGCATTAGTCATGCATTACTAGTGCTAGCTAACTGATTGTGAAGTAACTAACAAAATCTGAGTCCAAAGATCAACTACCTGATATCCAACAACTCAATCAATCAGTTACAACTAGTTAACTCAGTGCAACTGAGTGTGGTAGGTAGTAAAATCTCTCCTCCCCATGCATCCATACATTATCCATGCATTGCTAAAGCTAGCTAACTGATTGTGAAGTAACTGAATGTAACTGGGGGCTAACTAAGACTAACTAGTTCCAACTCCACCTAACTGATGGAGGTTAGTGCTGCGACTCCCAGTTGCTCCTAAAATGTAGGGATTGGTCTAGGGGGCACCAAAAATGATGCATTTACATGCAGTAAGTGGCAGTTAACCTCTAGCAGTGTTCCCCATGCTCTAGTAAATGACATAGGTGGCCCCATTAGGCCAAGTGGACCCAACCAGGTACTAGTGGACCCAAATAATGAATTAAGGTTCCTAAGTTAGGCAAATATAAGCTAATAGACAGTATGGTCAAGGGAGGATTAATAATCCTAATAGTATTTCCATAGTGTACTTATGTGGGTACATTGTCTGGGAACCCAAACTCCTTCACATGTTACAGTTTTCATACCTCTAGTCAGGTTCTAGTCGCCCCTTTTGGGAGATATCCCTTTTCACTATTTAGTGGGGAAATCTTTGCTCCTACTTTTCAAACCCCAGTTTTAGATGGAGCAATCCAAACCACCTATCACACACCACAAGTTAGTAATCCTCTGGCTTTCGAGTGCAATCTGCTTCAAAATAGTGCTATAACATCACATTCAATGGTTGGGGGAAACCCCACCTTTTTCTTTCGGGATACCTAGGGCAGGTACTTCCACACCCCAGACTCCTCAATATAAAACCCATGTTAGGCCGAAACTTCCTTTCCTGGAAACTCTAAACTTTCCAGATCTTTCTAAACTAATCAATGACCCTATGCATCATAATGTGGCATGGCCACCTATTCCCATCAAACTGCCCTCATAAATCCCAAATTTTGAAGGGAAAACTGGTGAGGATCCATGTGCTCACATCACCATATTTCACCTTTGGTGCTCTTCTAACTCATTGAATGATGACTCTGTTTGGTTGAGTCTATTTAAAATAACGTTAACTAATGTAGCGACTAATTGGTACATAGAGCTCCCGTCAGTCGCGTATGATAGCTTCCTTGAATTAAAAAATGTTCTAAATCATTTTCAAATTCATGTCTGGTATGATGCCGATACAGACTTGTTGTTGAATTTTCTACAGAACAAGGCCACACACCTATCTAATCATATTCAGGATTGGTGAAGGAGAAATAGGCTCATCAAATTCAACATCCCTCCCAAGTTCTTATTAGGGTGGTTCATGAAACCTTTACTTCCTTATATTTATAAGGACACGTCCACGTCGGGAGTTAACACGGAGGAAGAAGCAATCCTCAAGGCCCATCAACTAGATTTGATATATGCTCAGTCTAGGATTCTATGTGAAATCATCCTTGAGGTGCCGAGGTCTACGAATGACCTCGAGAAACCCAATCCTAGACCCCATGCTGATGGTGTGGTTGGTTCAGTAAGTTCACCCACTATAGAATCACTAGCTAAGCAGCTCAATGAGCTGTCAGTGAAACAATCTGCAATGGAGGAAGATAAGGTTGTCACTCCCTACTGAAAAATTCTAATGTTTATTCAACACAGTATTCTCAGAAGGGCACTCAACAAATCGATGGGAAAAAGAAGAAAAGAAAGAAGGGTGAGGGCAACCAAAATAAACAAAATCCCACAAATAATGTTGAGGGGGGTAAGAAAGACAAGAATATGGTTGAGTTTCCTTACAAATTGTGCCAAAGAGACCATCTTACTTATCAATGGCCCATGATGGAACAAGCACAAAATCTGCTTAAAGAACAACAACTGATTGTCCTGAAGGATCCCTTTCGCCAAGGACTGTAACACCCTGGTTTTGACCTTGTTGCATTAGATGTATATGATGTATATATTGTAAATAATCATGGTGTGGAGCTAAAGGCCAAGGCCCCACCATTGATTGGTTATGCTATGTTTCGGGTCGAAATTGTCACCGATGGTATATCGGGGCATGCGGCATACATATCAATTTTTGTCATCATGTAAATATACATCTTTAATTAAATTAACCCAACCAGCTATGCTCACTGCAACCATAATGAAAAGGGCATGATTTTCCCAAGGATAAGGAGGGGATTGTTAAACCATGAACCAATGGGAAAAAAAGCCATGTGTCATCTTTCCTTGTCTTACCCAACTTCCACCATTAAAAAAATGCTTTTGTTAGTTGGGACAGTTATGGCTAGGAGTGGAGTGTGGCAGGACTGTCATTCCTTGCCCACACGCACACTCCACCAGCGGATTGAACCCCGCAATGGGAAGAGGAATGACTACGCCCCTCATTCCACTCTCTCCACTACTACACCATTCTCTCCATTGTCTGTTCATCCACACGCAAGGACAGTAGTCTGCTCATTCTCACACGCAGGTTGAGAGAGTGTATCTTCTTCCCAAGTGTGGTCTTTGTAATCTTTCCCCAGTGGCTTCGTTGTCCAGGAAAGACTATTGTTTTCCCCACGTGGTGAACTTTGTTTGCTGATACGTTTTGAGACTGTTATAGGTTGTTTTGGGAGTTGTTTTGGCCACGATATGGCCAAGAATGACTCAGGAATTGTTTCCCTTGCCCAAGCTGTGAATCGCTTGTGTGACTGCGTGTATGCAGTGGTTGGTCTTCAGACTGTGTTGCGAGTAGGGATGGGGGCTTGGTTTGCTTGATAAACCTAGTGTGTTTGGAAACCACACAGACAGAGCTAGAGGGCTGGATTTCTTCTCCACAACCCCTGAATAGCACTGGAAGGGAAGTTAGGGCCTGAGGGACTGTGTAGTAGAGAAGGGACTAATTCCTTGTGTTGGGTGTGTGTGGGTGTATTAGAAGTCAGGCTAATTCTGGTGTAGGTGTTCTTAGCTCTGTAATAGGCTCACTAGCTTAGCATTTAGCCTTTCCTAGCTTCTGGATGGCCTGATAAACCCAACCGTGTTGGCTTGGCTGTGTTTTGTGTATCCTTGGCTATGTGTAAGCCTGCTTGTTCCTTATTCCTTGGGGAATCGTGCCCAGCTCAGGGGTGGCAGCATTGCTGAGAGATTTAGGAGCATGCTAGTCTATGGTTGGGTGGAACATTGCAGCGACGTAGCTGGTTGCGAAACAAGTTCTTCATAAGATAAGTAATATTGTTTATTTTACTCCTGCAATCATTTTATTGTTAATGAATATGGTGAACATGTTGAATGCTTGTATGAATGTATGTTGGCTTCCGCTGTATGATAAATAATCATGTATGCATGTTCTAGTTCAAAGCATTTTGTTTTCAGCATTTCAATTTTTATGAATGCACATGTTCATGGGGCTCTTAACCCGGATGGTTAATGCCATGGTAGTGTCCTCTTCGTTGGTCGGAGGGTCGGGGGCATTACAAGGACAAAATGTAGCCTCTACTTAAAAAGATGTCGGGGGCACACCTAGTGCTCATAGTGATCATAATTATATCAATGTGGTCTAATCCAGTACTTTCCTACAATTAAGATAAAAAAATTATGAATCAGAGGCTCGGTAAAAGGGTAGGTCTACTACTAAAACTTCATCCCCTCTCACAATTGACAAACCGGCTGAACCTATGCCCAAGATACCAAAAGTGTCTTTAATAAGAAATTCCACACCCCTAATGCCAAGGATGCTTCTAACTACTCTATGGTAGAAGACTTAGCTCAAACACCTTGTGCGGTGTCGGTATTGGAGGTGCTACAGAGTTATCCTTCTCAAAGGGATATACTCTTAACATCCATATGTAGTGTGGAATGAGCGAGCCTGTTGTCCAAATTTAATGTTTCTGATGTTAACGGTGTCTGCCATACCATGTGGCCTTTTCATTTGATGTTGTCCATGGAGGAAAAACCATTTGACGAACGCTGGTTGATGAAGGTTCTTCCACGTGTGTCATGTTGATGTCTTGTTGGAAATATTTGGGATCCCCATATTTGGTCCCATCGAACACCTTACTTATTTCTTTCAACGAAAGGTCTTTTCGTCTACATGGTATCCAACCAGCTTTTGAAATAAATTTGGAAGGGAAAGCAGTGTCTAAATAAGTTGAAATGATTGATTCTCCCTTGGACTATAATATGCTTTTGTGAAGAAGTTGGACTTATTCCATGTGTGTTATTCCCTCGTCCATTTTTTTATTCTTAGTGTTTCCGCATGAAGGAAAGATGGTTACAGTTAACTAGCTTAGTTTTACTCGGAAGGGTCGTTTGGAAACTAATGAGTCCACAGTACCATTGATCGATCAGTCAAAATCGATGAATGAAAGGTTGGGATTTGGGATGTATACATCACTGATGGGCATATTCGATATACCAGATCCTATTAACTACTTAGGTTCAACAAGTGTTGGGAATCCTATCACTATGGTTGTGGATAGAATGGATCCAATGGTCCTCCCATCGCGAGAAGAGACTCAAGTTCCCTTATCAACAATGAAAGTAGCTTATCAAGCTATATCTAATGGTGTTGTTGATTCCATCATGACTCCTCCTTCAGTCTTAGAGGTGTTAAAATAATGTAACTTTGGAAGATATTATAGATGTATTGTATTCCTCCTTCTGGAGATGATTTTGGTCATGTTAGAGCCATTGAAGGATGAAATCTAAACCTTCGAATGTAAGTCAGGTCAATAGTACCCAAGTGTCAATATAATAAATGCTGTTTGTGGTGTCCAGTTGGACAAGTCGTCCATGTCAGTTAGTGAATTCAACCCCACCAAGTTAGAGGTCAATTCAATAGAATAATATAAATAGAGAGATGCTCCCCTTCATTTGTACTCACTCACTCAAGAATTTTTGCAAGAGAGAGAAGAACTAGTGCGCAAAAAATAAGTTAGAAGTAGTTGTATGGGTTTTACACTACTCAGGTTGAGATTTATACTAAGTGAGTTCTGTAGGTTTTCTCCTTGTGGTTTCCCTGAGGAAAATATTTGTGTTCTTTTGTTCTTGTGTTCTTATGTTTTCTATGCATGTTCTTCATTCAGTGATCTTCTAGTGATAATTTTTTTTAAGATATCATCTAAGAAAATTGATAAAATTTAACACGGTATCAAAACCACCCTGAAAGGAAGCACTACACAGCTAGGTTTCTTTCATTCTAAACGAATCCCTTGACAGATCATCCAGGAAAGAGGGATCCTTCAACTCGCCCTTAAAGAGCGCATCTTTCTATGAAGACAAATCCAAAATCCAAGAAGTTTCAGTTTTTGACCAGTTACTGTTGTTGGGACAAACTAGGGTTTCATTTTTTCTGAGAATCCATCATCAATCTCGGGAGAAGAAAGCTACAGTCTACCTTGCCTCAAGGAGGTGCATAATTTCCACCCCTCAACCCTATTAGGGTTTCCAATTGAGAAATTAGGGTTTCTACATCAAACCCTAGATCAACCAGAAGGAGGTCATCTAGAAAACGTGTTCTTCATGTAAGTACTCTTCCTCCTTGTTCCATTTGAAGTTCTAATTCTGTTAAAGATGGCTAAGAACACCAAGATAGATGAAAATATTGAAGGTGGTGAAAAATTTAGAGCATGGAAGTATAGGATCATGTTCATCCTGCAACTAAATGATCTAGACAATTTTGTAAAGGAGGAGTGAAAGAACCAAAAGAGGAGGAGGCTAATTCCAAGCATAAGAAGGATATGATAATAGCCAAAAGGATCATATATGAATCCATCAAGGATAACTTGATTCCTCAATTATCATCAAGGTAAACTCCAAAATAAATTTTTTATTCTCTCTCCAATCTATTTGAAGGAAGAAACATCAACATGAAAATTACCCTAAGGAATCACCTCAAAAGTGTAAGGACTCAAAAAAATCAAAGACCAGGCAATCTTACTTTTCAATAATATCTCAGAATAGGGATCATCTAGAAGGAATCGGTGATACATTAGAAGAAGCAGAAATTATGATTACAACCTTAAATGGTCTTCCAAGATATTGGGAAGCTTTTATCTGAGGAATCTGTTCAAGAAGGAAACTAACTAAATTTAGGAAGCTATGGGAAGAATGTTTCTGAGAAGAAGAAAGAATTACAGCCAGAGAAGTGAAGCTAAATGACAATGAATATCAAGCCTTGACAGCTCATGCCAAAGGCAAGTACAAAAGGAAGAGTCATGATTATCCTCATAAGACTCAAGGGTTCAAAAGGCCCAAGAAAGACTTCTCAAATTATGAGTGCTTCACTTATCACAAGTTGGGACACATTGCTATCAACTATCCCATGAAAGCAGAAAGAGTTAAAATGATGAAAATATTCTAAGCTCATGTTGTTGAAGATAGTGATCAAGAAGTTGAAGAGGAAGCAAAGAAGGACGAAGAATCCAATGAAGAATATGTATTGATCTCTGCCCTAACAGGATCAGTCTCACCATGAAATGACACCTTTTTAGTATACATTGGTGCATCCAAGCACATGACAGGTTACAAAGACTCACTATCATGCCTTATACAAAAGGAATCACCACACAAAGTAATGCTTGGAGATGATTCCCAATATCCCATCAAAGGAATGGGAGAAGCATCATATAAGTTGGAATATGGAAATTCCATGAAGATGAAATATGTCTGATATGTACCTGGACTAAAGAAGAACCTCTTGTCCATTTCAGATTTAGACAAAATAAGATTCAGAGTTGCCTTCATATATGGAAAATTCCTCATGTGGTCAAGAGGAAAGACCATAGATGATGCATTAGAAATTGGAGTTGAATGAGGACCCTACAAACTGAAGGGACATGCAGATTCAACATTATTAACTAGTACAATAAATCCATGTGATCTTTTCCACATAAGGCTTGCTCATATTCATTACAAATCTTTACCAATAGTAAGCAATGTTGTGAATGGTCTACCAAAAATTCGGTTAGAACATGAAAGACTACACAAAGGATGTGCACAAGGAAAGAATACTAAGAATACATATTCAAAAAGTGACAACAAAGCAAAAAGGATCTTAGATATTATCCATTCATATATATACGGGCCAATGCAAACAACTTCATTAAGCGGGTATGTTTACTATGTTTATTTTATTGATGACTACTCTAGCAAGACTTGGATATATTTTTTGAAAAAGAAGGATGAAGTGTTTGAAAGGTTTAAAGAATTTAAGGCCGTAGTAGAAAATCTATCTAAAAGGAGAATAAATATTTTGAGGTCAGATAATGGAGGAGAGTTCACATCAAATGAATTCAATGATTTTTGCAAGGTAGGTAGGATTTATAAGGAGCTCACCGTTTCCTATAATCCTGAACAAAATGGTGTGGAAAAAAGAAAGAATAGATCTATCATGGAAGCTATAAAATATATGATACATGATCAATATCTACCAATGTACATGTGGGAAGAAGCAGTTAGAGAAACAGATATGTACAGAATTGAATCTCCCACAGTGCTCTTAGGAAAAAAACCCCAGAAGAAATGTTTTCCGGAGAAAATCCTAAGGTAATTCACCTAAATATATTTGGTTTTCCCGTGTACATCCATATTCCCAAGGAGAAAATAACAAAGCTAGATCTTTTAGGAAAGAAGGGATTGTTTGTAGGATATAGTGAACAGTCAAAATCCTAATGAATCTATATCCCAGGATACCGTCAGATTGAACTTAGCAAAGATGTAATATTTAATGAAGATACAACTTTCAGAAAGTCAAAGAAAGATACAGAAGATAAAGAGGAACATGAAACTCCCAAAGCTACAGAAATTCCTAAACTAGTTAGGAATGAAGAAGAAATTCAGATACCTGAGGATCATGATATGACCAAACCTCGGTTTCCAGAATAATTACCCAGTTAAATGATTTCTTGAAAGAGAAATCCTTCCTAGCCTCGTGCTGTAAGTGAAGAAGAAAAAAGGCATGGTGCCCCAGAAGGAACCGTTAGAGAAAGGAAGAATACAAAGTCATATCCCAGTTATATGGCTTTGATGAGTGATCTAGTTGATAAATAACCAACATGTTTTGAAGAAGAAACAAAGTAGAAGGAATGGGTTGATGCAATGGTCAAGGAATACCAATCCATAATAAAGAATGATGTGTGGGAAATAGTACCAATACCAAAAGACAAGTCAATGGTATCCTTGAAATGGATCTTCAAAACAAAGAATTCTACAGATGGTAGTATAGAAAAGTACAAGGAAATATTCGTAGCTAGATGGTTCTCACAAAAGGAAGGAATTGACTATTAAGAGACCTTTGCTCCAATAGCTAGGTACACTTCAATTAAAACTGTCCTTGGCTTGGCATTCAAAAAGAAGTAGAAGTTACATCATATGGATGTAAAGACAGCCTTTCTAAATGGCTTAATAGAAGAAGAAGTGTTTATTGAAAAAATACAAGGCTTTGAGACTGGTGATAGGGAAGCTTATGTATGTAAAATTAAGAAAGAATTGTATGGGATAAAATAAGCACCCAAAGCACGGTACAGAAGAATCGATGGATTCCTTAAGATTTTAGTCTTTACAAAGAGTAAGGCATATTCTAACCTCTACTATAAGGTTGAAGATGATGGGCTTATGATACTACTATTATATGTGGATGACTTATTCTTGACAGGAGAGGATAATCCCATAAATGAATGCAAGAAGAATCTTGCTACAGAATTTGAGATGAAATACCTAGGAATGATGCACTAGTTTCTAGGTCTTGAAGTTTGGAAATATCAAGATGAGATTTTCCTGAACCAAGGGAAATATACAATGGAAATTATAAAGAGTTTTGGAATGTTAGATTTCAAGGCCATGACTACTCCAATGACAAGAAACTTAAAGTTATTGAATGATGATACTTCGGAAACTGTAGATGCCACCTTGTACAGATAGATTATTGGTTCACTGATGTACTAAATCAATACAAGACCATATATATGTTTTGTTTTAAACACACTAAGTCAATACATGGTGAATCCCAAACATATTCACCTAATAGGAGAAAAACATGTGATGAGGTATCTAAAGGAAACTTTAGATTATGGGCTCAAATATACATCAGATGGTGAGATCAAACTACATGGGTTCACAGACTCAGATTGGGAAGGAAGTGATAAAGACAGAATGAACACCTCAAGATGTTTTTCTAGTTTGGGATCAGGCATGATCTCATGGTTCAGAAGAAATCATACCAATATTGCACTTAGCACAGTGGAAGAAGAATACATTGTTGCTTGTTCAGCTTGTAGCGAAGAAGTATGCCTTCAAAATACATTGGCAGGTTTATTTGATGAAGAGATAGATGTTACTGATATCCTTTGTGATAATCAGAGTTGTATCAAGATGACAGAAAATCCAGTAATTCATGATAAGTCAAAACATATTTAAGTGATATATCACTTCATTTGGGACATGGTTCAGAAAGGAGCTATAAAGCTCAAGTATGTTCCTACAGAGGAACAAGTGGTAGATGTGTTGACTAAGACTTTGTATTGTGTAAAGTTTGAATACTTTAGAGACAATATTGGTGTATTCCAAAAGGACCTCTCTCGAAAGAGGGAGTGAATGTAGATGGAAGAGGGATGAAGTGGTGAGTAGCTCAGTCTAGAGTAGGGTAAGTTTGGCTAGGACTGTTTGGCCTGAAAGGGTTAGACAGATGAGGCCTATTGATCCTAGGGGTATTAGTATGTCTGGATAGATCAATTTAACCCAAGTGGGTTTGTAAGCGAGGACAAGACTTGTTGGTCCCCAGGAATATCCATCTGTCTAACTAGGCTTGTTGGCTTGAAAGGGCTAGTAAGTTAGACAAAATTCCCGGATGGATTTACTATAGAACTCATTGTGATGCTGCTCCGAAATAGTTATAGGCCAGGATGGTTGTTACAGTATTGCTATATTGTTGATTGTTGAGATTTTTTCTTTCAGTATTTTTATACTGATGACTGTTGAGATGTTTATTTCAGTATTGTTATACTGATGACTGCTGAGATGATTGGTTCATCATTTTTGTGCTGATTGTTGAGATGGTTGATTCAATATTGTTATACTGATGATTGATTGAGATGTATGCTTCATTATTATTATACTGATGATAGTTTCAGTATTATTATACTGATGATAGTTTCAGTATTGTTATACTGATGATTGTTGAGATGATTATTGAGATGTTTATAGTGTTGTCACACTAATGATTGTTGAGATGATCATTGAGGTGTTTATAGTTTTTTCACACTAATGATTGTTGAGATGATTGCTAAGATTTTTTACTGATGATTGCTGAGATGATAGACTTACAGATGCTGAGATGTTTATTGACATAGTTTCAGTGTTTTTACACTGATTGATGTGATAGTTTCAGTATTCCTATATTGATGTGACATATTCGATTTCTCTATACTGATGATGATGTCCCAACATCTCTATGTTGGTAATGCAGATGATGATCTAGCACTACAGATGATTTGGTTTTTAGCACTAACATGATAAGGATGTTGTTGATTGTTTCAATATTTACATATTGCTAATGTAGATGATGGTGTTTCAATATTTTCATACTGAAGATACAAATGATGATGTTTCAGTATTCCCATACTAGAGATATAGATGATGATGTTTCAATATTTACGTACTGGAGATGCAGATGATGGTGGTTCAATATTTACATAGTGAAGGTACAGATGATGATACTTATGATGCAGATGATGATGTTTTTTAGTATTCACATACTTAATATGCATATGATGATGTTTCATTATTCACATATTGGATGTGTAGATGATTATGGTTCATATGATGATGTTACAGATGATGGTTTAGTGTTTACACACTGATGTTGGAAAGTGGATGATTCAGAATATTTTCTAGTTTTCACATATATATACAATAGAATATGGTCCAAAAGATGAAGCAAAGGATGATGATGATCCAAAATATGATTCATCATTCATATGATGATGTTGCAAGAGATGGTCCAGAAGATGACAAGAAAATTATTGAAGAAAGATGATTCCATAATATGATCCAACTAAGATCGATGATGAAGATGTACGATGATGTATGAAAACTTTCTATGACATATAGAGTCTCACCAGTCAGTTGTACAGTTGTAATAGTAGCAGTTTCTACTACAGTTGAATACCTTCCTAGTTAAGAGGGAGTGTTAAAATAATGTAACTTCAAAAGATATTATAGATGTATTGTATTCCTCCTTCTAGAGATGAGTTTGTTCTTGTTAGAGTCATTGAAGGATGCAATGTAAACCTCTTAATGTAATTTGGGTCAATAGTACCCAAGTGTCAATATAATAAATGATATTTTTGGTGTCTAGTTGTACAAGTCATCTCGATGAGTTAGTGAAGTCATACCCACCAAGCTAGAGGTCAAGTAAACAGAAGAATATAAATAGGGAGGAGCTCCCCTTAATTTTTACTCACTCACTCAAGCAGTTTTGCAAGAGAGAGAAGAACTAGTGCGCCAAAAAGAATTTAGAAGCGGTTGTATGGGTTTTAAACTGCTCTGGTCGATATCTATGCTGAGGAAGCTTTGAGGGGTTTTCTCCCTTATGATTTCCTTGACAAATATCTGTGTGTTCTTGTGTTCTTATTTTTATGTACATGTTGTTCTTTCAGTGATATTCTAGTGATAATTTGTTTTAAGATATCATCTAATCAAATTGATAAGATTTAACAAGAGGAGTCGGATGAAGCCTATCTTCCCACAAGGAAAGAGAACTCCACATATTCCTATGATTGCTTGGATATGGTTTTTCCTTCTAACGAATCCATTCTAGAAGCCATGATTGGACCACAAAATATTTGTGAAGACCTTCACCAGAAGTCCTTATTCCTTCCATAATTAAGCAAGATTGAGAATTCAGAGTTCCATGTGAGACTAACAGAAGGTGTTGATCTGTCGATTAATAATTTTCCTAAGGAGGGGGTATTTTCCAAGGGGAATATGGAGAAAATCTCTAGAACCATTCCAATAAACATTTATGCAAAACCTAATGTCATGGAAAACGTTCATATTGGCCCAAACTATTCTTCGAAAGAGGTTTCCATTTACACTTCCTTGTTTATGGAATTCTACGATGTCTTTGCCTAGTCATCTGAGGAGATTCCAGGAATTTATCCATCTATAGTTTAACATGAAATTTGTACCTACCATAATGTGAAACCTATTCGACAGAATCTTAGACCAGTAAATCTATGGAAAGCGACACCCGTTAAGGTTGAAGTGGAAAAAATGTTGAAAGCTGGGTTTAGTTACCCGGTTGTTCTAATGGAATGGGTATCCAATCCCATTCTAGTGGAAAAAAAACAAGGGACTATACATGTTTGCATTGATTTTTTGTGACTTAAACAAGGCATCTCCCAAATATAACTACCCTACACCATTCATCAACTAGATTATTGATGGTTGTGCAGGAAGTGAGGTATTTTCGTTCATGGACGGTTTTTCAGGCTATAACCAAATTCAAATAAAACTGGAAGACCAGCACAAAATGATCTTTATTTTTACTTTGGGAAAATTCGCATATAAAAAATTCCCTTTGGTTTGAAAAATGTTGGAGCTACTTTTCGGTTAGAAATGAATTTTTCCTTCCACAATATAAAGCATATTTTTGAACCTTACTTTGATGATATGCCTGACCATTCTTGTAAGAGGAAGGACCATCCAGACCATCTTCGTTTGATTTTTGAGTGATGCATAAACTATAAAATATGCTTGAATCCCCACAAGTGTGTTTTGTGTGTCGATTCAGGGAGGTTACTTAGGTTCAATGTTTCAAATAGAGGTATACAGGTGGATCCGTTAAAATTTGAGGCCATTGTAAATATTAATCCTCCTCATTCTATTAGGAAACTGTAGAGTTTGTATGAAAAATCTAATTTCCTTCGACGATTTATAGTCAACTATTCCAAGATCACAAAAGGTTTCATGCACTTGATGAAGCAAGACACCCCATTCATGTGGGATGAAATTGCACAACAGACTTTCGAGGCATTGAAAAAGGATTTACTATCGGCTCCTCTCTTGCGTCCACCAGATTACACTAAAGATTTTATATTGTATATGGACTCATCCAATTCGACAATAGGAGTAGTAATAGTTCAAGAAGACGACGAGCTCCAAGAGAATGTTGTCTACTACCTTAGTCAAGCATTAGCAGGTCCTGAACTTAGATACTCGAATGTTGAGAAGTTGGAATTGGCGGCGTTCTATGTCGTTAAGAGGCTAAGACATTATATCTTGTAAAGGACAACCAAAGTGGTTACAGATGTGAATCCTTTCCAGTGTATTTTATCTCGGTGTATAATCGGGGGAAAATTTAATAAATGGATAGTCATTCTCCAAGAGTTTGACTTGTATTTTCAGTCTTCTAAGTCTAAAAAATCCTTAATGTTCATGGAATTGATATCAGAATTCCTAACTTAAGAGACTATAGTGGCGGAAGAATACTCATTCCTAGAGTAGTATATCTTTTTAATCTCAACTTGTGATCCCTAGTACGGAGATATCTTAGTATATCTATAGACTCGCAAGTTTCCTACAACCTTCTCGCAGGAAGATCGACGTAAGTTCGAGTTAATGCAAAAAAATACCTTATCCTCGGCGATACCCTATATCAATGAGGGGTGGATTCTATATTTCTTCAGTGCCTCACCCACAAGGAGGTGGAGAATGTCCTAAATGACTCCCATAGCGGAGCATGTGGGGGTCATTTATCTGGGTTACTAATGGCCTAGAAAATTATACATGTCGATTATTTTCTATCCCACTATCTTTAAATATTGTGTGTAAGTTGTAAAGCACTACCATCCTTGTTAGCTCTATACCAGGAATATGCGATCACACCCTTCTCCTTTATTTCTCATATCACAGTAGGGACCTTCACTAAGTGGGGGGTTTATTTCATCATGTGCAACCCATTTTTGTTGGGGGCACAAGTATATCATTTCCGCTATAGACTACTTCATGAATTGGGTAGAGGAAATTCCTACCTTTAAGGCCGATGGTGAAATGACATCATATTTATTCTTCAACCAAATCATTGCTCGTTTTGGTATCCCAAAGCATATTTTCATTGACCATGTAAGTCACTTTCAGAACAACATGATGACTGAATTGACCACAAAACTAGGGTTTAGGCAAGATCATTCATCTTCCTTTTACCCTCAGGTGAATGGACAAGTAGAGGTGGTCAATCAGATCTTGAAAACCATTCTTAAGCTCACAATCAATGCAAGTAGGTCAAATTTTCATATCATATTGTACCTTGCACTTTAGGTATACCGAACTAAAGTTAAGACTGTTACAGGTTTCTCACCTTTCGAGCTCATTTATGGGATGGAAGCAATCACACCACTTGAGTGTGAGATACCATCTCTAAAAAATGATATCCATTTTCTTCCCGACACTACTAATCTTGAAGAACATTTGCTTCACTTAGAGAATATAGATGAACAACGCAGAGATGTGCTTACTGCAAACGAGGCTCATAATAACTGGGTCAAAAACCAATACGATAAAGTTGTAAGACCTAGATTTTTATCCGAGGGATATCTTGAATTGCTTTGGGATCAGGCCAAAGAATCCCTCGGGGCAGGTAAGTTTAAGTCCATGTGGTTAGGCTTGTATATTGTGTCAAAAATTTTGAAGGGATATTATTAGTTAACTGGTTATGAAGGTAACAAGCTGTCAGATCCTAGAAATGGGATCTACCTAAAGAAGTATTATGCTTAGGCACGGTACTTTTTCTTGTATTATTATCGTATGTTTATGTACAATAGGTCAAAATGGGTCAATGTTTCTTATATAGTATTATTTTTGTTTCATATGTTATCTTAGTGGTTCGTAAGGTTCATTGATGGAATCATCTGTCACACTTGCAATCTAGCTTCAGCCGCTTGGGTCATTTATGCACCCTCAAGACAACTGGTTGCCTCCGGTTGTGCATGTTTAGGTCCTGCAACTAATAATATGGTTGAATAAAGTGCATTCATTGAGCTTCTTTGGGATGCTACATTGTGTGGTATTACCCACCTGGAAGTTAGGCTAGACTCCTAGTTAGTGATTTCCTATCTTAATGGTGATTATCAGGTAAGACACCCTACCTTACTACGTCATTTTTTACCAGTTAGGTTACTTGAAAGGAATTTTGAATACATTTCAATAAATCAGAATAGAATCAATGATGCATTTGCAAATTATATACTTGTTTGGCACATAACACATACATTGTAAAACAAAAATATACAGACGCATTTGAAACACATGTGCATAACTAGGTATATGTGTGTGTGTGTGTGTACAAAATATGTCCATTATACATCGATTTGGATATGAAGATCATGTCATAATTACATCAAAATACAAAAATAGGATCAAAATCCATAAAATTCCTAGATATATGGTTGATCCTCAGCCTCCTCAGCTGCAAATTCCTCTACAGCCTCCCGGTAACAAAGCACGGCCCTAGTTACCCTTCTAAGAAGGCATAACCAGGATGGAGGAACTCCAACTACATGCTCCTGCATCACCATAGGTATCCTCTCCATCCTGAGAGTGGGGACATCATGGGTAATCCTAGATAGCTTCCCCTCCACTACATGAAGCATCGCACCGTCACCACCAATATCCATAGTCCGAACAAAAGTCCTGGGATGTCCATCAGGCTGGACAAGTCCAATATCTATATATCAACACAAATTATGTCAAACTCAAGTACATATGTATATATAATTTTATGAACAAAATTTCATAAATATCAAATAATAAAAAAAGAAAAAGTCATACCTGTCTCTCCCCATGCTCCTCCAAGAGGGAGGATGAGCTCTAGATCGCCCGAGAAATCCAATCCTACATAAGGGAACTTCTCAAGAGAAGGTACCTGTCTAGTCCATCAGGAGTAGAAGTCGTCATCATATCCACTCTATATTCCAACTCCACCACCTTGTCAGAGGAAAATTTCACCCCACCGCGTGATTCTAGGCTCACAGGGTGGGGTGGTAGTGTCACCATGGTACTGAGGGAAGGAACCCTCTCAAAAAATAATGCAACCAATATGCTCGCATATCCAAAATTCCTCTTCTACCCCTCCCACATATGGATAATTATTTCTTTATAATCGGAACTAGTCCCAAACACCAATCAAACATTGATCCCCACATACACTCTACCATTATGTGCTTGTGTGTCTTCACTGATAAGTGTAGAGTAGATGATCATGCAAATATGACTACGGTGCTTACCAATAATTTCAGTGGAAATCTAGTAATCCATGCAATCAATATTGTGTCCCTGATTTATAATTCTCAAGAAATCAATAAGCATTGATATAATCTTGGACGCTGAGAGCATCACTGCCCCATTCGGTACCCTCCAAGTTCATAGGTGCTCCCCTGCATGATAATTGTGTGATAAAATACATGTCTTCTACATTCAAATCCAAGGTTTCCCCTTAGAGTTCAAATATCCCAAGCTCGTGGCCCCACAAGCTCATTAGCATCTCCAGTAGAAGGAATTGTGCATGCATATTTGACGTGCAGTAGAATTTCAATAAACCACATCTTTGCAAAGCTTTCAAACTCACGGGATCTCCCATTACATCACGATCCATGTCCTTTTGCTCCCTTTCCCTCCATTCCAACACCATGATTGCCTACCCAAGAAACAATTCCATCATTAGGTTTTGATTAAAAAAAACAATTTCATTATAATTTTTTTTGAAAAACTAATTCTGCATAGTAATCGTGACTATACATTCTACATAGCATGAACCATTCACAGGTTTCACTACAGGCAACCCGCAATTATAACGTGCATTCGCAGGTATAATGAAGGCTACCCAAGTTTATACCATGGTGCCTTCAGGGTTGGAAAAAAACCACATTTTGACCATTAAATTCAAAACTGGAATGCATGGAATTAAAGAGGAGGGAGAGAAGAAGAGCCTGTAACTTTCAGATTCGAAAATGGTCCACTGGATTGCTCGCAGTGATCGATCAAAGTAAGGAGGTAAAATGGATAAATTTGGTTAAAAACTCAAAATGGTACGTTTTGTTTTTATTTTGAACTATTTATAGTAAAAATTTGAAATTTTTACCCACTTTGTATAGTTTAAAGCCAATTTTTTATTATCTGAACTAATACCATGTGTTTTTCCTAGCTGTTGCAGGTCTTGGATGATCCAAAAATTGATTTCCATCACATATAGGGTGGGATTTGGTCTTCATTCCATACTCTGCACTCAAATCGCATTCTTCGTTTAACCCTAGGATCTCTTTCTCATCCATAGACTATGGTGTATAACCACTCTTTATCTTGTACACATCATTGTTCTTTTGTGGATAGGACCTCCTTTACATGGGTAACCCTAGTTTAGAACATTCTATTGTCTTTCTAGTACCCATGCCATAGTTGTGTTAGGTTGCAGGAGCCTTAGTAGTTTTTTTTCATGACAAAATGAGCATCATTTTGCATCTTTTTTCAAATGTACCCTAATTATAAGGCTCCCCTCATTTTATGGATTTAAATTTAGGCCCTGATCTGACTCCTTAAAACTGACAAGATGACCGAGTAAACTTGTTTGTTCAGACTCGTTAAGGTAAATTGAACGACCATCTACATTGATGGTAGGTTATCACTTTTTTGGACCATGTAGATTATTTACGAAAAAGGAATACTCTAGTTTCTTTGGATTCTAGAAGAGAATTGTCAGGCATAAGGTTATCTCTTTTCTAGACTTGGAGGACTAAACTTATGGAAAAGGAACATTTTCTGAGCTTAGTTTTCTCTTTTTTGTGCTCTGGACCCAAACATGAAAAAGATTTCAAACGTACTTTATGTCTTTTTCATGCTCACTAAACCCTAAAGAATAAAGCATCGATTGTATTGTTGAAAACCCCATTTCTCGTAAATAAATGGAACTTTTTGAGTGCTCTTACCTTCCTTCACACTGATTAAACTCGGGCTATATACTTCTTTTGAAGGTGTGTTGGTTTGGTGATGGTTTACCCCTTTTTAGAACCTTATCAACCAAGTACAAAAAAGGTATACCTTAGTTCTCAAGAAGCTAAGAGAGTTCTCATGTGGGTTGTGTTATACTTTTTTAGACTCGGGAGACTAAATTTATGAAAAAGCGCCCCCTACAGTATTCTTTGGAGTTTTCAGACTCTCAAAAATATGAAAACACTGACGATCATCCATTAATTTGGGCTTGTAAAATCCACGAATAAGTGACATATCAAGAATTATTCTCTCTCTTCTTCAAGCTTATCAAAAATGAAGAGAGACTCGAGTTTACTTTCTTGGACTCGTTAACACTTAACAAGAAAGGAAAGGAAGAATTTCACTCTTTGGGTTATAAGTAGCGGCAGCATGTCAACCTTGAACAAAAAAGTCTTTGAACTTCCTAATACTCATCTCTTAGTTTTCCACTTCCAGTTCAACTATCACTTCGATTTATTACTCCTCCACTTGTCCTTTATACATGGGGAATTCGATCATGTGTTCTACATGACAGATAATTCTAGTTGTTCTATATGAAAGTCTAAAGGTTCCTTGGGTCATCTCTGTGTTGCCCTCATTGTTCAAGGATATTTACCTCTATATGGTCATCCTGATTCCCATCATTTTCATTTCTAAGAATTCCTTGTGTCTACCTTCCCTCATACAGTATTCCAGTTACTCTTGTGATTTGTTAAAGGATCCATTTCCTTCCTCCTCACACTACAGTTTTTTATCAGTATCTCCTGAAAACGAAGACCTAGAGTTTCGAAGATGGTACCTTAGGATTCACTACTCATATTGATGAAATCCTTTGCTTCAATTGTCATCATCACTCATTTACTAACACTCTGATGAATTCCTTCCATATTCAACTTGAGCTCACATATTCACATGGTAGGAGTTGTACTAGTTACTATGGATTTGGATGAAGACCTCAGGTTACAATCTCTATAACCTAAGTTACGCAAGATTATGTTATGTTCTGTGACACTACTTCCAGATATTGAAGACTTATTATTGTATATTGTGTCTTTGATCCACCATTGTTGTACATATGTGGCCATGTTTCCAGAGTACTATATGATGTAATTGAATATTGTAAAGGAGCTAGTGTTCCACTTTATTAAACATGGAATCCTCAGAAATGATTTTGTACATGACTTTAATCTGTCTGTTTTGGGTACCTCTCTACGACCTTGGTATTAGCACTCAAAATGTACATCAGGTTGTAAAAAGGTAATCTCGAGGTAACTACAAAACCAATATTTAGGAAATAAAGTTGGATTATTTCTCTCCAGAGAGGGATATCTCAATGATTGTTTCCACAAGTTCAAATATATAAAAAAGAAATAAAATTTAGATTATTGTTGTTGTTGGTTGAAACAAGGAAAGAAAATATTGGGAAATGGAGTCAAAATAAATGTACCAAACACATTGCTATTGCATGGAAATTTATAACAAAGGTAAGGTAGCCATCTAGTCACAGTCAAAATGCTTTGTTCTAGTGAAATAGAATAAATGAGGAACAATCCATTAACATGGGAATCTAGCAAGGATGAATCCAATGCTAACTTTAGTGGAATAGGTTTTGTGAATATCTTAGATCAATAGACTAAGCATATATGTATGAATTTTGTAGTATCAAAAACTCATCTTAGACATGAAAAGAAAACATTATGGAAGTAATAACAGGAAATACATTCACATGAGGAAAGGAAAAACGGACTCTAACATAAAAAACACAGGAATCTTTGCAAAATTCCAGCTTCTTCTCTATAATTTTATTAAAGCTAAGTCTCAAAATACAACGCACAACTCTCACGGTTTCCAACCCTTTTTTTATTACAATAACTGGTTCTTGTACAAATTGCTCCATGAGCTGAAAATAACTTAACTGCTAAAAATAGGCATAACTGCCTTTACATGTGTCATATGCACTTATTAATTACTAACTACTTTTGAAAAATAAACTAAGTCCCTAGCTAACTAATTTTTTAGAAATAACTCTTCCATAATCTTCAAAATATCTTCAAGCCTGCAATGTATATCTGGATCTTCCATATTTCTCAATTAATTTCCATTGCTCCACAAAAGTAAAGTCCAAGGTGGACATTTCCTTTGCTATTACATGAAGCTCTACGTGGTCCATGTATGAATAGTATGGAAAACGTGCACACATCTCCTTGAAATAAAAAATCCATCTCAAAATCATTTTCCAGCTTGTCCATGATTGTTTTTAGTGATAATGATTATTGCACGTCTATGAATTTAGTATGGTATGACCTTCATTCAATTAACCTGTCCTGATACTCCTTCTATGAAAGCATGCCACCTTCATCTTCCCAAAAGAAAGGGAGTCCCTTCTTAAAGAAGGGATCAAAAATGTCCATGAATAGCTTCACCTGATGTTCCATAATATCTATCTTATCTTGAACTGTGTCCAAATGCTGATGTTTATTGACAACCTTTCTAGCCCAAGTTATAATGGATATTCTATATTTAATAATGGAAGTCTTCAATTCCTCCTATGTCAACCCATTTAGAAAATATATAGTTTTTTTGTATAATATATGGGATTTTTATTATGTCTTTCCTTTACTACTGTCACACTTGGATTAGCTAATTGAATCACCATTTCCTTGTCTAAAATGTGGTCTATATAGGGAATGTTATCACATTGTGATTTTCCTATGGTTGTATTAGGAAGTCATAGGGGTAACCATTTCAACCAACCTTTAGACTGCATTCCAGCTAATACAGTCAGAGAGGGCTCTCTCTTGTCACAAGTATAGTCACATATACATTTTCCTTTAAGCGAGTGTTTAGAAGGTTGGATTTCTGAGGGGAATGGGATATTTGCATATTTAAATATGGTGAAACAAATAGACAAGAAATACCATTGGTAAATGGAGTCACAACCAGTAAATATTCAAGGATCTTACAGCAATAATGAAGGTGTATTTCTTTGATGAAATACGAGACAACGTGTCTATTTATGTTCAGTAAAGTTATCTTAGAGTGATGAAAGATAGAAATTAGGAAAGACCCCAGTGAGAACTAGAGGCACCTATCAATGGATGAATCTCTGGGAGCACCTTTATCAGAAATATAACAAGGGACAATAACTGAAACATAGCACCTATTAGTGGATGAATTCTATCACAGTCGTTACCAACACATAAAAAATATGATTTCTAATGGAAGGAGCGTTATCAAGAACAAATTCCTTGCATACTACCTTGAAATTTATTGGAAGAAAACACATACATGGAAATGGAAATACAGGAAACACAGACTGAACAGGAAACATCTTGAAGAATCTCAGAAAATTCATAGCATACTTTCCATTAGATCTTCCAAGAAAATAACATAGCTACAAAAACTGAGCACTAATGCTTCTGAATGAAAGTTATCAACCCTTTCTTCCTCTATCAAGGGTACATTTATAGTTTCATAGGCTCCCAATACCAACCTCAAAATAGAGCCGAAATCAATTACAAAATTGGGAATCAATCACAGATCATCGTTTAAAAATCCTAACAAACTCCTGAGGTGGAAGATTTGCCATGATTCATACACAAAATAGGAAATAGGGGATCATAGACATGTTGGGTCAAAAATGGAAACGTGACATCTGGTATGCAAGCTCGCTTGATTGAAAGTGATGTTTCAGATCCCCTCCTAACTGCTTCACTCTCCTAAGAAAAATATACAACATCAAATTTTCCCATGCTTCATCCCCATTTCACACCTACACTAATATTTTTCCCCTTCATACCTTTGGTTGTGCGAAATAAATCGCAGCCATATATCTATTCTACAGGAAATCTAGACCATTCCATGACACGGCGCTTACACGATTTTCACGATCCTTTGTATCATTAACCTTCATGCATATTTCTATCATGAAATAAACAAGGATTGTAGATCCGACTACCGCTACGATCTCTTCCATCCAAAATTTTGGGTCTACCCGCCTTTCGCAATTATTTTTCCTGCTAAACTTCGCTCATGTTTGGCTTGTGAAATCAATCACAGTCGTATATCTCATTTATCTATGATTTGGGTCGTTTAAGCATGGGGGTCCTATAGTATTTCTCGACCCCGGCATAATTTAACCTCCATGCATTTCTCTGACGCGAAATCCGTTTCAACCGTAGATCACCCACACCTTTATATCTGAGCCATTCAAATTTAGAGGGTATATCAAATTTCACAAATCTTCCATAATTTATTTCTCGACCTCTATTTGCTCCATGAAAAGAAAACATTATGGAAGTAATAACAGGAAATACATTCACATGAGGAAAGGAAAAACAGATTGTAACATAAAAAACATGGGAATCTTTGCAAAATGTTAGTTTCTGTAATTTTATTAAATCTAAGTCTCAAAATACAACGCTCAACTCTCCTAGGTTTCAACCCTTTTTTCATTACAATAACTGGTTCTTATACAAATTTCTCCATGAGTTGAAAATAACAAACTGCTAAAAATAGGCATAACCGCCTTTACATGTGTCATTTGCGCTTATTAATTACTAACTTCTTTTGAAACATAAACTAAGTCCCTAGATAACTAATTTTTTAGAAATAACTCTTCCATGATCTTCAAAATATCTTCAAGCATGCAGTGTGTATCTGGATCTTCCATATTTCTCGAATAATTTCCATTGCTCCACAAAAGGAAAGTTCAACATGGACATTTCCTTTGCTAGTACACGCGGCTCCACGTGGTCCCTGTATGAATATTCTGGAAAACGTGCACACATGTCCTTGAAATAAAAAACCATATCAAAATCATCTACCAGCTTGTCCATGATTGTTTTTCCTGATAATGATTGTTTCATGTCTGTGAATTTAGTATGGTCTGACCTGCATTCAATTAACCTGTCCTGATACTCCTTCTATGACAACATGACAGCTTTCTCTTCCCAAAATAAAGGGAGTCCCTTCTTAAGAAAGGTATCAAACATGTCCATGAATAGCTTCACCTAATGTGCCATTATCTATCTTATCTTGAACTGTGTCCAGATGTTGATGTTTATTGATGACCTTTCTAGCCCAATTTATAATAGATATTCTATCTTTAATATTGGAAGTCTCCAATTCCTCCTCTATCAACCCATTTAGAAAATATATAGTGCTTTTGGTATAATCTATGGGATTTTCATTGTGTCTTTCCTTTACTGTTGTCACACTATGCTTAGCTGATTGAATAGCATTTCCTTGTCTAAAATGTGGTCTAGATAGGGCATTTTATCACCTTGTAATTTTCCTATGGTTGTATTAGGAAGTCACAGGGGTAACCATTTCAACCAACCTTTAGACTGCATTCTAGCTAATACAGTCAGAGAGGACTCTCTCTTGTCAGAAGTACATTCACCTATACATGTTCCTTTAAGCGAGCGTTAAGAAGGCTAGATTTCTGAGGGGAATGGGATATTTGCATATTTAAAGATGGTGAAATAGACAGGCAATAAATACCATTGGGAAATGGAGTCACAGCCGGTAAATCTTCAAGGATATTATAGCAATGATGAAGGTGGATTTCTCTTATGAAATCTGAGGCAATGTGTCTATTTATGTTCATTCAATTATCTTAGAGTGATGAACGACAAAAATTAGGAAAGAACCCAATGAGAACTAGAGGCACCTATCTATAGATGACATCTACCACGGTCATTACCAACACATAACAAATACGATTTCTAATGGAAGGAGCATTATCAAGAACAAATTCCTTTCATACTACCTAGAAATGTATTGGTATAAAACACATACATGGAAATGGAAATACAGGAAACATGGACTGAACTGGAAATAGCTTGAAGAATCTCAGAAAACTCAAAGCATACTTTCCTTTAAATCTTCCAAGAAAATAACAGAGCTACAAAACCTGAGCACTAATGCTTCTGAATGAAAGTTATCAACCCTTTCTTCCTCTATCAAGGGTACATTTAAAGTTTCATGGGATCCCGAGACCAACTTCAAAACAGAGCTGAAATCAGTTACAAAATTGGGAATCAATCTCAAATCATCGTTTGCAAATCCTAACAAACTCCTGACATGGAATATTCTCCATGATTCATACGCAAAATAGGAAATAGGGGATCACAGACACGCTAAGTCAAAAATGGAAATGTGACATCTGGGATGTAGGATCGCTTGATTGAAAGTGATGTTTCAGAGCTCCTCCTAGCGGTTTCATTCTCCCATGAAAAATCTGCAACATCAACTTTTGTCCCCATTTCACACCTACACTGATCTTTTTCCCCATCACACCTTTGGTTTTGCGAAATAAACCACGATCGTAGATCTATTCTATGGGAAATATCAACCGTTCCATGAAGCGACCCTTATGTGATTTTCACGATCCTTTGTATCGTTAACTTTCGTGCATATTTCTATCCTGAAATCAACCAGGATTGTAGATTTGACTATCGATACGATATCTACCATCCAAAGTGTGGGGTCTAGCATCCTTTCACAATGCATGTTCTTGTTAAACTTTGTGCATGTTTAGCTTGCGAAATCAATCACAGTCGTAGATTTATTGTATCTACGATCTCGGTCATTCAACCATGTGGGTCCTACAATATTTTGTGGCCCCAACATAATTTAACCTTTGTGCATGTTGTCGCCACAAAATCTGTTTCAATCGTAGATATCCCACACCTTTATATCTCAGCCATTGAAATTTACAGGGTATATCAAATTTCAAAAATCTTCCACAATTTATTTCTCCACCTCTATTTGCTCTGCAAAATATTTGGCATTCATTGATTCTCTCTGTGACGTTTCTATGCCATCCATTTTCATCATTGGATAACCTGCAAAACATTAGTCACATCCCTCAAGGTCCTATGAAGAAGAATTTCCAGACCTTGTTCTTCCTTTCATTTGGCCCACTCCCCTACCAGCTATTTATCCCAAAACCTTGCTAACACCTCTGCAAAATATCTTCAAAATTTACCAGTAGTGCTAACCAAGTGCTAAAGGTGGCTCCAACTCAAGGATGCTATTCTCCCTGTGAGGTAGCAAAGAAATCCATAGACCAAGTCTCTTATCCATTGGTTTGTTCACAATCCTTCCTGAAATTATCAAACTCTGCTCTAGGTTCTACACTTCAATATTTTTCTTAAAAAGAAAAACCAAATGAAAGCACCTCTTGGGGACCTTACTGCCTTCAAGTAGGGATTGAAGTCCATCAGAGAGTTTTCCACACATGCAATGTTAAAAGGAAAACGGTATATACAATGCAATGAAAGTGAACTTATTTTACGGGAAATAATGCTTGAGGATTCTCCCATTTACAGGAGCTCCAAATACTAGAATTCCCTCCATATCATCCAATAGGTAGGAATTCTGCCCTCTGAAAGATGAATTCTTATAATGGCCCTTCCAATGAATTCTTATAATGGCCCTTCCAATTCTCCTGAGTAATGTGGATTTATTTCTCCAATGAAATCTAGACCCAATTGTTGGAAAGGGGATTCAACTTGTATGGGTTTCAAAGGTAATGGTAATAGCTTCCTTTTCCCCTCAAATATCTAACATTTGTGGCAAGAAGCAACTTTCTTATGAGTATCGAAGAAGATGATGGGACAATAAAACCTTACCCTCATGATTTTTTTACAGTGCCCTTCCAATAGTGATGGCCTCCACCTTCTCCTGCATGGAATTCCTAAATGAGCCTCATTTCCTTCTATTCATCTACACATCTCAGCAGCACCCCACCTGGCTCCTTCCAATACAATTTTCCCTCTAAGATGCAAAACCTAGATGCTTTATGTTTGAGAAATGTGGCCCTTGTTACATCCATACAATGTGGGGCCTACAGATGTTGTAACACAAAAATGATATCAGTGTACCACGGGGATGACAAAAAATGCTCACCTACTAGGGGGCCTAGCTGTTCCTAAGGGTTTTTCCCTTCTGTTGACAATTCAAAAGTCATGTGTAAGTTGAGAGCATCGCAATTGGATTGGTCCATGATATTAGTTGATCCTTGGCCTTTGATTGATTTTGTGGGATTGATCTCCAGGTTGTACTCAAGAAGGACTGATATCCACTTTCCCCTTCATCCCTTAGGATTAGGTTGGGTCAGAATATCCTTCACATCGCTAGTGGGGACATTAGCAATGATATGGGAATGTAGGATGTATACTAGGAAATCCTTTAATGTATGTACCAAAGGAAAAACTTGCTTATCTAGGATATTATACTTCAAGGGAGCATCTCTCATGGTGTTGCTGTAAAAAGCAATGGGTTGTTTGTGCCTCTCTTAATTTTTCTGTAGCAAAACCCCTGCCACTGTATGCTCTGAGGCAAAAGAAAATATGAGGAATTCTTTAGAAAAATCAAGGCTTGCAAGTATAGGTGCTTCAGATATGGCATTCTTTATGTCCTCAAAGGATTATTTGGATTCGGGAGTCCACTTGATTTCTTTATCGTTTCCCAACATGTCAATTATATACTTCGCTATTCCAGTGAAGGAAATAATAAATCTTCTCAAAAAATTTACCTTTCCCAGAAAGGACTGAACCTCTACCTTATTTTGAGGGAGCTCAATTTTGTTGATCACCTCAACACTCTTTGAATCTATCCTGATGCCTTCCTGAGAGATTATATGTCACGGTATCTTCCCTTCTTTCACAGCAAAGAATGAATTCTTCGGATTCTGGGAGATGTCGAACTTTCTACATTTTATGAACATTCTCAAGAGGTGTGCAACATGTTCTTCATCAGATTTGGAAAAAACAGTGATGTCGTCCACATAGATGAGTAGAATTTTGTCCTTTTCATCGGTGAAGGCTATGTCCATATCTCGTTGGAAGGTTTCCACTGCATTCATAATCCCAAATGGAATTTTAGCATACATGAAGGTGCCTTGAGGTGTGTTGAAGCTTGTCTTCTCTTGATCCCCCTGGTGCACCACGATCTGGTTATAACCTGAGAAGCCATCCAGAGTGGAGATCCTCTATGAACCCACTACTCTCTACAAGATATGATCCATTTTAGGAAGTGGGCAATGGTCCTTCAAAGAAACTTTATTCAAGTTTTTTAATTCAATGCATATTCTTATTTCCCCATTCTTATTCCTAACAGGGACCATATTTTCCACCCAACGTGAGAATCTGAGAGCCATAATGATTTCAGCCTCAAATAACTTCTTGATCTCATTTTCTATCAGGGGCAGCAGTTTGGGATTCATCCTTCTTAGCTTCTGTTTGAAAGGAATCTCAGCCTTATTGATTAGTATGGTACGCTGGATTATTCTTGTATCATAGGCCTTAAGGTCACTATAGCTCCCAGAAAAAACATATGAGTATTCTGTCATCAGTGAGATGTATTTTTGCTTGGATTCTGATGAGAGAGTTATTGATATCTTAATGACCTTGTGTTTATCTTCTGTCCCAATATTTACATCCTCAACATCTTCACATCTCGGGACCAATTGAGGTTCTTTAGCCACATCATTAGGATAAACAAGATTTTCTAAAGGAACTAAACCCTTGGGGATGGAGTTACCTTTCAGCTGTAGGATCTCCTTTCCAAAGAGATTGTTCACATATCCCTGTTGTCCATCTGCATCCTCTAACTCTGTCTCCCAAGATTCCTTAACTTCTCTATCGTTAGCATCTTCAACAGGAGCAACATCCTTTTCTTAGGGCATTTATTTGGGGGTAGTAGTTTGTATTTGCAAGGGTTCTTGAGTGGGAGTAGACTCCTTCAACAACTCAATTTATTCATCAATAGTCAATCCATCAAACTCCCCAGTGAGAGTGAGGAGTTTCTATATTTGACTATCATCATCAGAGACTTGCCAGCTCTTCACGTTATCTGGGATAGAGGCCCTATTCCTGACTTCAACTTCATATTTCCCGCCATGGAGCATAGGGACCTTGAAAACCACCGCAGAAGTGGCTAGGGAATTAGCTACGCAATTTTGTAATATGGGGATTAGATTAAAATTACATTCTTCAAAACTTTTTATGAGATCATGGGAATCATTCCTGTAACTTCTCATCCTAGGATGTATATCCTGATACTCACCTGTCATTTGTTTAATCACTAGTTCATAATCCCCATGTATTACTACCCTCTTGTCTCACCTATGCTCCATCTCTTGCCCCTTCTCTACATGTTGCACCTTCAAAGCTTACATCCCACACCCCTTCTAGCTCCTCCTGAGTAAGCACAAAGGCAGTGTTCGGTGAACTGAAGTTTTATTCACCTCCTTCTATGAAGAAAATGGCAGATCCCATCTCTGTGTCCAGCGAATATATGGGGTGATTATGTGGACTCTCAACATTGGTCATCATGTATGCCAAATTTTTCTCTTTGAAGAGACTTCTCTGTATCCTGAAGACATGGATAGTGGCATATGACATGTCCATCTGGAGGGCACCTTTGATCTTGGCTTCCCAAGATCTTGATAACAGCATTCCAAACTTTGGGGGGGTGTTAGCCACAACCACATCCATGACAAGGGTTTTAGCAAGGATCTAAGCTAAAGAGATGACCAAATATTTTATCAAGCCAAAGAACTTGAATTTATTAGAATCAAAATAGAAGAGATATTTGAAGGGCCTGGTCACTTCTAATCCTAGTTGATCCATGATTCTTTTGGGCATCATATTATGAGAGGCTCCTGAATCAAGCATGGCGTTGTGCAGGATTGCAATATGGATGTTCAGGCTGATATAGAAAGGGGGAACTTATTCATCAGAAGACTCATGTACATGGGGTCCAAATAGGATGGTGGGGCCTGTCATATTGAAGATTCAAGGAATCTGATACAGTAGAAATTTCCCCTAGTGGTTTCAATACAGTGGAAATTTTGGAATGATATTCATATTTTTTCAATAATTCAGTGAGGGGGACAGAGAAAGTTGATTTTGGAAATTTTTTCCTCCAAGCTGAAATAATTTTGTCCCTGGTCAGCACTTCTTGGATTATCTTCTCTTCTTTCCTTCCCTTTGGGCTCTGGCACATTTCTGGGGCCCTCCTTGGTGCATGTGTAACCTTTAGGCTTGTTGGTGGAGGCCTTGTTTCCTGCGTCTTTATTTCTCATGACCGGGACATATTTGTTTCTCAGGATAATCTACCTCTACGCATCCAACACAACAACTTGATATCCTCTCCTGAAGTCCTCTGTCTCGTCCAAGGGAATCTCTCCCTTTCAAGATAAACATTGTCATGTTCTTCTTTGGTGAGAAAGGTGGTGGGAGAGTCAGTGTCCAGCTGATGGATTTCATCTTCAGCTTGATTTTCACCATCCCTATCCACATAATTTTCTTGAAATGGAGGCCTTACAGGTGGATATGGAGGGTTCTACTGGTCTCTCTTCCTATTCTAGAGAACATGCTTCCTTCTAGCATTTTGATTCCTATTTTCATGCTCTTTATTTTCCCTGGGGGTAGTATACCATCCACAAAGAGACGCTCCATCATTCTTTCCATGGTTCTTAGCATCGTTTCTATTCTGGCCTCTTGCGAGCTAGAGGTAGAGGGTTTTTCAGGTTCTTTGTATTCTCCCCCCTGTTTATCCTTCCTCTCTTCTCCATTATCCTTCGTATCCTCTCCATTCTCCCTCTTCCCTTCTCCATTCTCCCCCATCCCTTTTCTTCTTTCTTACAGCATTCAAGTTTACCTCCACCTCTATGGAATATTTCATCATAACTACCAAGGAGGTTGATCTTCTCTCACTTATCCACAACGTAAACTCACTATCGAAAGCTTCATCATATTGGAATTGGGTAGAACAAATGGGAGGTTTGAACTCATAAGGGATGGCATTGTACACCTTCATGAACCTATCAGGCAATTCTTGAACAGATTCACTCTCTCTCCTCCTCATGGAATGATACCGAGAGAGATATTGCTTAGGGTTCTTCTTGTTTTCCCACTTGTCCTTGAAAGAGTATTCAAAGGCTTGGTACCTCAGGATAGAGTCATCTAGGAGATTTTTATACCATTTTCTTGCTTCTCCATCCATACTTTGAGAAAATATTATGACCTTAACATCAACGTGGTACACCTCTTCGAGGTCTATCCAATCTAGAAACCATACTAGGTGTTTCCCAGCTGAATACTGCCTCTCCCCATTGAATTTTTTGACCCTTTGGGATTATCCCAGAGGGAGGTTGTGAAGAGCAGCAAGAAGACGAAGAGGAGAAAACCTATTTTCCATCCTTGGAGGTACAACTGGGTTTACAAGGGGGACTAACATTGGTGTGAAAAAAGTTGGTAAGTTTTGAGGAACTATAGAATATGGGGAGTTGTGAAACTGGAAGATGCAAGATGATTAGTCTTGGACACAGTGGGAGGAAAATAAGTAGCAGCAAATTGCCTTATGATAGTGGAATTTGGTAGGGTAAACTCAGCAGTGAGCGTAGGGAAATCTGGGTCAGGAAAGTGTCGAAAATCCCTACCTAGAGGCTCTGAGGTCTGGGGTGACCAAGAAAATTGGGGGAAATCGAATGCAAAGGTATCATAGACCATATTAGATAGGCTGGAATCATATTTAGTTCTATGGAAATCTAGTCCAATCTCCTCATTACAATGTTCAGATAGATCATTAACAGAGATAGCACCTTCATCATGGAATTAGGAAATAGTTATGACTAACCTTTGCAGCCTATTGGCCCTTCACATCAGACTCTCTGGATCAAAAATCTCCTAGAAATATTCTGCATTAGGATTTCTCCTCGTGTTGGTTCTTCTAGCCGCCAGTATTTCCTAGTGGAGTCTCCTTCAAAATTTGTGTGGAGTCGCAAGAGCATGTACAACCAGTATGTTTCTATGGTCGGCTACTCAACTCGGTTGCAAAGCTAAACAATGTGGTTTCCCAAGGATATAATAGTGATTACTTCCCTGACAACGGCGCTAAGATGTTATCACCTTGTAATTTTCCTATGGTTGTATTAGGAAGTCACATCGGTAACCATTTCGACCAAACTTTAGACTACATTCTAGCTAATACAATTAGAGAGGGATCTCTCTTGTCACAAGTACATTCACTTATACATTTGGCTTTAAGCGAGCATTCAGAAGGATAAATTTATGAGGGAAACAAGATATTTGCAGATTTAAATATGGTGAAAATGAGAGACAAGAAATATAATTGGTAAATGGAGTCACAGCCAGTAAATATTCAAGGAGATTACAGCAATAATGAAGGTGGATTTACCTTATGAAGTCTAAGGCAGCATGGCTATTTATGTTCAGTCAAATTATCTTAGAGTGATGAAAGACAGAAATGAGGAAATATCCCAGTGAAAAACAGAGGCACCTATCAATGGATGAATCTATGGGCATACCTTTAGCAGAAATATAACAAGGGGAAATAACTGAAATAGAGAACCTATTAGTGGATGAATTCTATCACAATCATTACGAACACATAACAAATATGATTTCTGATGGAAAGAGCATTATCAAGAATGAATTCCTTGCATACTACCTAGAAATGTTGAAATATTGTAACTTTGAAGAATATTCTATATGTATCTTTTTGTGGTCCCCGGTGGTCCTACCGGGAGAACCACTTGTATTAAATTGTACCCCGATGCTCCTAATCAGAAGAACTAATAAGAGTCATGAGGTATTCCCCTCTAATTGTAAAGGTGGGTCATCAGCACCCCAGTGTGGTTACTTGAGCCTACATGTGTAACTCGAGCATACATGATTTAACTCGAGCCTACATGTTGAATGAGTTAACTTAAGTGAACGGATGAATATAAATAGAGGTGTAGTGCTCCTCATTTGAGACACACACACTCTCACTTGTGTAGCGCATTAGTGGAGAAGAGAAGAGTAGCTGGAGAAGGAGGAGGATCAGGCCTTGATCTCCTTGTTGGTTTTACCTTTTATCTTTTTGGGGCATCTATATTGAGGAAGCTTTTGCTGGTTTTTTCCCTTTAGGGTTTTCCTAGGATAAATCTTTGTGTTCCTTTTTTATGGTTGTGCTTGTCTATCTTTTAGTGATCCTATTTATATGCTTTTGTTATGAATTCAAAATGAAATACTAATGATCTAGCTTAGCATATGAAAAATTTAACATGGTATCAGAGCCACCCTGAAAGAAAACATTGTGCAGCTATAGAAGCTATGGATTATTAATTTTTGGGTCTCTATCCACAATCTATCAGCAAATGAAGGCTATACTAACTCTCCATTGAAGGGCGCATCTTTCTGTCAAAGCGGAATTCGATTCCGAGCATTTTCAGTTTTGGTGTGGAAAATTAGGGCTTTCTACATAAGAGGAATTTTTGAGTGAGCCTAGAATAGGATTTTTCTCCTCATAAAAATCGAATTTTAGAGACCTGGATCAATAAATTTGGTTGGGCGAAACTTCGGTAAAGTCAAACCCTAGTTTGACCCCGAGCTAAAAAAACCCTAAATACTAAAACTGCTAAGTTTTGGTACTTTCACTATATTCAGAGATTGGAAAAGGCTCAAGAGTTACAAATTTCATAGGCCAAATATACAATCCTTATGTACAATTTGTCCAAAATTCATTCTTATATTCCCTATATTCTGGGAGATATGATCCCTCCAAGTTAGGGTTCCATCCTCTTCCAGAATTCATCCTTAAACAGGACACCTGGGGAACATTGCTATATCTTGGGCTACAGAAGTCCAAATGGAATTCCTGAAGATTTTCCAAAAAGAGAACGGACTTTAATTTCTATGATCCGAATATTAGACTCAGAAGATGAACCAGTGACACGTGGCATGCCGTACAACTTCGCTATTCTGAACAGTCCTGTAACAGTTCACCTTGGGAAAAGGATCATAATCCCAACTGGTGAACCAATTCCGATGAAACCTATGGTTTTGGATTAGGGACATGCAATTCTACCTTAGTGAAAAATTTAAAACACAGAGGAGCATTAATTTCGGATATATCATAGAGACAGTGACAGAAATTTCTGTAGAAGAAATTGGAAAACTAAGGCTTCCTGTTCCGGGAGCTTCCCTCCACTGTTTTCAGAAAATGAGTACATTGGACAGCTCCATTTGAATAGATATATATTTCTATCTAGTCAGATCTAAAATATTCCAAGTTTTTAAAATTAGGGTTTCTCTGACAAACCCTATATCAGCTAGCTCTGGAAGCAGGACGGACACCTCAAATCGGTAAGATCTAATCTTTTGCTATTTGCATTTGAGGTTCTCATTTCAAAGTGATCTATCACATCATCTTGATGATAAGATTGGTAAAGTTTACAACTTCCAAGCATGGAATTATTTGATCTCTCTGAAGAAAATGAATTGGACACCTACATGAGTAGAGAGGTTCCAATTCCATACGGAGATGAGGCTCAAATCCTTACACAAGAAGAACTTGATCAAGGCCAAAAAGATCATTGTTGATTCAATCACGGATCAACTTGTACCACAAGTGTCTTCCCTAAAGACACCAAAGATGTTTGATTCCTTGATCAAGCTATTTGAACATAAGAACTTAAATCGGAAGATGGCTTTGAGAAAATAGTTGAAGAATGTGAAGATCCAGAATGCAGAACAACTTGAAGCGGTAGAAGAAGAAGTGAAGAATACGGAAGTGGTGATAGCCACCTTGAATCGCCTGCCAGGATCATGGGATTCATTCATGCAAAGAATGTATGCCAGAAGGAAGTAATTTCTTTCATCTCAACTCATAATAAGAGAAGAAGAAGATGGGAGCAATTGAAGATCAAGCTCTCACCATTAAAAGAAGAACCCTCAAGCGATGAGGAATATGAAGAACTCAATTATTGAAGAACCTCTTATTCATCTTATCATTTGGATAAGAAATGATGATTTCATGAATGAAGAAGATGATAAAGTAGAATGATCAAGATGGAGTCTACCCACGAAACAAATAAAAGATAAGCATTCAATTGTCATTTCATGATATTGTTTTGTTATACATTTGATTATATTCAGTTGATGTGTTATGCATGATAGATTGTTTGCATTAATGACTGTATACTACTAATATGCATGTAATGGGTAAGTAGCTCATGGTGCTATACAACTCTCCATTGCTACTTATCAAACCTCCTTACTGACATATTGGATTAGTGCACAGTCTCAATTATGTCATGGTAGAGATGGAAGGCATCTAGAAATTTTATGTGAGATATGGATGAATGTTGTATTGACTAAACAATTGCATGATGCATCAGAATTTGTTTTTATGCATATGTTTTATGAAATAGTTCTAACCATGAAACTGGTGCATTTGAATTGTAGGAAAGGTCCTACAAGAAAATAAGGATGAGACTTGTTCCGAAGAACAAGTGATGACAATTCAAGATTCACTCCAATAAACGTGAATCTGAAGCTCCCAGGGTCAGAGACACCATGACGGAAGAAAGAGCTTCAGAGAGTGGTAGATCCACCTTGAAGGATGAAGACCACCATGGGTACAAGAGATAACTCAATATGAAGAAAATAATTCTATGAAAGAAGCTATGATCAAAGAATAACAGTTAATCATGGGGAATGATGTATATGATATGATGGATCTACAAGAACAAGTGTACAAATAAAGGTTCGTGATTCTCCCCAGAAAGAATAGACTATGACATGACATACTCTATTGACCAGTATATATCAAGCATAGAACCACCTGTACAGAATGAAGAGGGAATATGATACTCCACTTCAGGGGGAGTGACTACAGAAAATTATATCTGAGTTCGACATGGTACGACATGATGGATAGCTTCGTGATGGATCGAGACTTTACCAAGAGTGAAGTGGGTTCCAACCTTCAAGGTTGAATGCAAAATACTAGGATATGTTGATGACCCAAGAAGACAAACTCATAGAAGATGTTATGATACTAGAATGATGTTTGGGATATAGTACTCAAACCAGAAAGCAAGAATGTGGTATCTTCCAAATGGATTTGCAAGATAAGATATGTTGCTGATAGAAGTAAGGTAAGACTTGTGGCTAGAGGTTTCTATCAGAAAGAGGGAATTAATTCTGAAGAGACACTTACTCCAGGAAGCAAGGTACACTTCCTCCAAAACTATCATGGTAGTTTCTTCCGTGATGAAGTAAATACAAGCCTTCCTTAATGGTATGAATGAGA
>LPNX010323731.1:542346-633520 GCA_001517045.1 Pseudotsuga menziesii | reverse complement strand
TGGAAGTATGGCAAAGTTCATAAGGAATCTTTCTCAACCAGGGAAAGTATGCGGTAGAGATATTGAAAAGATTCAATATGTTGGAATGCAAAGTCATGGACACACCCATGGACTCCAACCTGAAGCTGTTAGCTGATGACTCATTAGAGTTAGTGGATATGACTCACTATAGACAAATCATTGGGTCATTGATGTACTTAACAAATACCAGACCAGACATTCATTTTGTTGTGAACACCTTAAGTCAATATCTTGTTCAACCAAGACGGGTTCACCTAGTAGCTGCAAAACATGTGATGAGATATCTGAAAGGGACTATAGACTTTGGTCTATACTATGATGGTAGCCATGAGTATAGATTGTATGGCTACACAGATGCAGATTGGGCTGGAAGTATCTCAGACAGGAAAAGCACATCAGGTAGATGCTTTTGTTTGAGGTCTAATATGAGTTCATGGTTTAGCAGGAAATAGTCCAGTGTTTCTCTTAACATCGTTGAAGCAGAATACATAGCAGATTGCTCTACTAAGTTGTGAAGCCATATGGCTTCAGATGCTGATATCAGGTCTCTTTGACCTGAAGATGGACACTACAATGATTCTATGTGATAACCATAGTTGTGATGACAAAGAACCCTGTGTTCCGACGTAACACGTAGAAATCCGGTATTTCTACATACAAGATAAGATGCAGATGATGATACTGTAGATGCAGATGATGGTGATTCAGTATTTGTATACTGAATATAGAGATGATGATGTTTCAATATTCCCATACTGAAGATGTAGATGATGATGATTTCAGTATTCCCATACTGAAGATATAGATGATGATGATTTCAGTATTCCCATACTTAAGATATAGATGATATTTCAGTATTTACATACTGTAGATACAGATGATGGTGATTCCGTATTTCTATACTGAATATAGAGATGATGATGCTTTCAATATTTCTATACTAAAGATATAGATGATGATGCTTTCAGTATTCACATACTGGAGATATAGATGGTGATAGTTCAATATTCACATACTGAAGATGTAGATGATGATGGTTTGGATGATGATGTACTGATGAAGCCTCTTCCTTGAGTAGAGTTCGAACACTTTCGAGACAAGCTTGGTTTTGTTCGGAAAGACCTCCCTCGAAATGGGGAGTAGTGATGTTGCAGTGGGATTATATCATCCCTGGGCATTTTCCCTAAAGTGATCCGAAGACCTCGATCCTCGAGAATGAAGAGGGATTGTATCATCCTAGGACATCTGTCCACAATAGATCCAGTGACCTCGGTCCTCGAGAATGTGGTGGGATTGTATCATCCCTGGGAACTTTCCCTAAAGTGATTCGGAGACCTCGGTCTTAGAGAATGAAGAGGGATTGTATCATCCTGGGACATCTGTCCATAATAGATTTGATGACCTCGATCCTCGAGAATGTGGCGAGATTGTATCATCCCTGGGCACTTTCCCTAAAGTGATCCAAAGACCTCGGTCCTTGAGAATGAAGAGGGATTGTATCATCCTGAGACATCTGTCCATAATAGATCCAGTGACCTTGGTCCTCGAGAATGTGGTAGGATTGCATCATCCTTGGACATCGTCCTAAAGTGATAGGGATTGATTCTCCCGTAATCAATCCGGTGGCTTCGGTCCTTGAGAATGTGGTAGGATTGCATCATCCTTTGACATAGTCCTAAAGTGACAGGGGCTTATTCTCCCGTAATCAATCCGGTGGCTTCGGTCTTCGAGAATGTGGTAGGATTGCATCATCCTTGGACATAGTCCTAAAGTGAAAGGGACTGATTCTCCTGTAATCAATCCAGTGGCTTCAGTCCTTGAGAATGTGGTAGGATTGCATCATCCTTGGACATAGTCCTAAAGTGATAGGGACTGATTCTCCCGTAATCAATCCGGTGGCTTCGGTCCTCAAGAATGTGGTAGGATTGCATCGTCCTTGGACTTAGTCCTAAAGTGATAGGGACTGATTCTCCCATAATCAATCCGGTAACTTCGTTTGTCAAGAATGTGGTGGGATTGTATCATCCCTGGACTTTAAGTCCAAAAGTGATCCAAATACTTTTTTTCTTTGGGTTGTAGATTGCAAGTTGTTGCTGATGATGATGATGTTGTACTAATCGAAAGATCAGAGTATGATGATGATGATGTACTGATCGAAAGACCAGAGTATGATGACGTACTGATCGAAAGATCAAAGTATGATGATGATGTACTGATCGAAAGATCAGAGTATGATGATGACGTACTAATCGAAAGATCAGAGTATGATGATGATGACATACCGATCGAAAGATCAGAGTATGATGATGATGACGTACTGATCTAAAGATCAGAATATGTTGATGATGTTTCTGATCGAAAGATCAGGATATGATGATGATGTTTCTGATCAAAAGATCAGAGTATGTTGATGATGTTTCTGATCGAAAGATCAGAGTATGATGATGATGTTTCTGATCAAAAGATCAGAGTATGTTGATGATGTTTCTGATCGAAAGATCAGAGTATGATGATGATGTTTCTAATCGAAAGATCAGAATGTGATGATGATTATGGTCGACAGATCAGAATATGATGATGATGATGATGTTGCTGCTGATCGAAAGGTCAAAGTGTTGATGATGATATTGCTGATCGAGAGGTCAAAGTGTTGAAGATGTTGCTCCTGATCAAAATTTCAAGGTGCTGAAGATGTTGTTACTGATCGAAAAGTCAAAGTGCTGAAGATGTTGCTAATCGAAAGGTCAAAAATGTTGAAGATGTTGTTGCTGATCGAACAATCAAAGTGTTGAAGATGTTGCTGATCGAAAGGTCAAAAATGTTGAAGATGTTGTTGTTGATCAAACAGTCAAAGTGCTGAAGATGTTGCTGATCGAAAGTTCCAAGTGCTGAAGATGTCATTGTTGATTGAAAGATCAAAATGCTGAAGATGTTGCTGATCAAAGCAGTCAAAGAATTAATGATAATGAAGACTGAATATTGAAGATGAATACTACATGATGTTGAAAGTATTCCAATGATTTATAGATGTGTTACCCTGCTGATGTTGATGATGTCCCCTATCTCTACTCTTGTTGTTGTTGATGTTGTTGTACAATACCCTTCTTGTTAAGGGGGAGTGTTGAAATATTGTAACTTCAAAGAATATTCTATATGTATCTTTTTGTGGTCCCCGATGGTCCTACCGGGAGAACCACTTGTATTACATTGTACCCTGATGCTCCTAATCGGAAGAACTAATAAGATTCATGAGGTATTCCCCTCTAATTGTAAAGGTGGGTCATCAGCACCCCAATGTGGTTACTTGAGCCTACATGTGTAACTCGAGCCTACGTGATTTAACTTGAGCCTACATGTCGAATGAGTTAACTTAAGTGAACGGATGAATATAAATAGAGGTGTAGTGCTCCTCATTTGAGACACACACACTCTCTCTTATGTAGCGCATTAGTGGAGAAGAGAAGAGTAGCTGGAGAAGGAGGAGGATCGGGCCTTGATCTCCTTGTTGGTTTTACCTTTTATCTTTTTGGGGCATCTATATTGAGAAAGCTTTTGTTGGGTTTTTCCCTTTAGGGTTTTCCCAGGATAAATATTTGTGTTCCTTTTGTATGGTTGTGTTTGTCTATCTTTCAGTGATCTTGTTTATATGGTTTTGTTATGAATTCAAAATGAAATACTAATGATCTAGCTTAGCATATGAAAAATTTAACAAGAAATGTATTGGAAGAAAACAAATACATGAAAATGGAAATACAGGAAACACATACTAAACAGGAAATAGATTGAAGAATCTTAGAAAACTCAGAGCATACTTTCCATTAAAGCTTCCAAGAAAATAACAGAGCTACAAAATCTGAGCACTAATGCTTTTGAATGAAAGTTATCAACCCTTTCTTCCGCTATAGAGGGTACATTTACAGTTTCATGGGATCCCGAGACCAACCTCAAAACAGAGCCGAAATTAGTTACAAAATTGGGAATCAATCTTAAATCATCATTTGTGAATCCTAACAAACTCCTGAGGTGGAATATTCGCTATGATTCATACACAAAACACGAAATAGGGGACCACAGACATGCTAGATCAAAAATGGCAACACGGCGTCTGGGATGCAGGTTCGCTTTATTGAAAGTGATGTTTCAGATCCCCTCCTAACGGTTTCACTCTCCCAGGTGAAATCTATAACATTGAATTTTCCCATGCTCTGTCCCCATTTAGCACCTCCACTAATATTTTCCCCCTTCACACCTTTGGCTGTGCGAAATGAACCTTAGTTGTAGATATCTTCTATGATAAATCTCAATTGTTCCATGATGCAGACCTTGCATGATTTTCATGATCCTTTGTATTGTTAAACTTTGTGCATATTTCTATCACAAAATCAAACAGGATCGTATATTTTACTAGCACTACGATCTCCTTCATCCAAAATGTGGAGTCTACTAGCCTTTCGCAGCGCCTATTCCTGCTAAACTTCACGCATATTTGGCTTGCGAAATCAATCACAACCGTAGATCTTATGCATCTACAATTCTGACCATTCAACTATGTGAGTCCTACAAGATTTCATGGACCCATTGTAATTTAACCTCCGTGCATGTTTCCACCGTGAAATCCATTTCAACCGTAGATCTCCCACACCTTTAGATCTTAGCCTTTGAAATTTGGAGGGTATATCAAATTTCGCAAATATTCCACAATTTATTTCTCCACCTATATTTGCTCCGAGAAATCATTGGAAGCCATTGATTCTCTCCATGACGTATCTATTCAATCCATTTTCTTTGTTGGATAACCTACAAAACTTTAGTCACATCCCTCAAGGTCCTATGAAGGAGAATTTCCAAACCATGTTCTTTATTTCATTTGGACCACTCCCATGCCAGCTATTTAGCCCAAAACAGCGCTAACACCCCTGCAAAAGATCTTCAAAATTTAGCACAGGTGCTAACAGGGCCTTTATTTAGTTGCTTATGATATGAGTGCATCCCAAATTATGTGTTTTTCTCCTTGTATAAGCAACTTCCATGTAACTTGTTTTGTTAACTTGTCATTTTTATTCTATAATTCCTTATAATTTTCTTTATTGTTCTCTTTTCAAAGCTAAAATTTCCACATTTTGGTTTTGGTTCCTTAGCCCCACAATCTCTAACTCCTTAAAACTATATTGTGGCATTACACGCACAAGATATTGATTGCTCACCAAATTCTGTAGAAGGAGGAATTATTCTATTTTCAAGATCCTTTTCTTTTTCTTGTAGCTTGTTTACCAGTTCTTCATATTTGTTCTTGATATCCTTTTCACTTTCCACTAGAAGAGACATATCTCTTTCCCACTGCTTTTCCTTCTCTGCAAATTTTAACAATTTTGTCTTGCAGTCGGTTAACTCACTATCCAAATCTTATTTTTCCTTTTCAAGATATGTTAGCTTAGAAGCTTGTATCAACTAAGTGGATGGGATCTTCAGCTTCTTCTTAAATAATTGAATGGTGTTCTCTTTTTTCATTCAAAAATTTATGTGTTCTAGCCCCTCTGTCTGCTTGACTGCCAACAGCCTACATGTCTGTTTGTAACTTTTTTATTTGTTGTTGCTGGGATTTTTTTTCCACTTTTTACTTCTTGAGCTGATTTTCAATTTTACTTTTGTTTGATTACAGTCTAGACACTTTCATGGTTGCATTCAACATATTAGTGTTTATAATATCCCCAACTTGTTTTTGCAAATGAATCATTTCAGGAATGGGAATATTTTCCAAGCTCGTCTTCATTTTAGCAACCTTATTCTTAGTTTATATTGTCAAATTCAATGTATTCTGAGTATTATTGTTGGAGCAGGGTCCCACAGCTACAGAAGAAGCTGCTAGTTTTGGTGGAATGATAAGTTTTGGCGGAAAGAAGTTAAGACAGAGCTACAATGCCGTAGCACGTTTCCAGCTGGAGAGCAGAGCCGGAAACCATGACTTTTTGAGATAGAAAAGTCAAGAAGGCAACGGTACCTGAGCGGCCGAGAAGAGAGAGCTCAACCACTGCATTAAAGGTAGCGGCGGAAGACAGGAGGGCTCAGCGACCCTCATAAAGAAGAAGGAGCAATGAGGCTCAAGCATTGAAGACGAAGGACAGAAAAGAGAAGCGGTGCATAGTACCCATGGTCAGTGCCGGGAAGCATGGAAGACTGCAGAGAGCTGTGGTGTGACGGGAAGCGGCTACCTCAAGGACAGAGAGGACTGACTGTCACTAATTAGGGTTTGGGTTACTGTTGGGACAAGCCCACAGTGTTGTAAAAGCAAGACCTTCGGGCTGCTCATAAAAGAATGTAATTTTGTATTGTAAATGGTTAGCTAGTTGGTTGGGTATATAGTTAGACAGTCGTGATTGAAGTAGGCAATAAGGATAAGTAGACTGTTGTAAAATCCGAGCTCTGGTTTTGGTCTTAGCGGTAGCAATCTTACTGAAACCAGTAGCCGGCTTATAGAGAATGCATGTAACGATCCGCAGGGATCGACTGAGAGGGAAGAGTATATTGTAAGGGAGCAATATAGAGAGAAGAGAGATCTAAGAGAGAATATCTTGAGCTGCATATGCGGTGCAGCAGAACTGTGTTTTACCTTCCCCTTGATCTATAATAGAAAACACAGTTCTGTGGACGTAACTTCCATCCTGGAGGTGAACCACGTTAAAATATGTGTTATGCAACTGGTTTATGTGTTATGTTTACTTATGCATTGCTTAGTTATTTCATGGACTTTGTTTGCAGTTAATGAATGGATGTATTAATCAGTTCACCACAGCATAGAAGGATAATCATAGGTTAAAAGCCTTTGGCATGTTGTATGTGTTTCACTTATGCTTTGCGTAAACAGTTACTGGTTGCAGTATTGAATAGCTTTGTATGTTAAGTCTTGCACGTCGACACGAGCAACGCTAAGTGCGCTAAACCGCGGAGGTAGGATATCACAGAGAGGTGATACCGCACCGGCAGAGAAGCTGCGGTGCGCGAGACCGCAGGTTGAGGACTTCATGTTGGGCAGGAGCTGCGTGTCGCACGGTGCACGGCGATGCGGTAAGGCTGGAGATATTGCAAGTCAGGGAAAGTGCGCATCATAGAGAAGGACCGCACGGTGGTGTAAAGGAACATCTCATGGCTAGAAGAGCTGTGCGACGACAGGACCATGCGATGCGAGCAAGAGGTCGCACGACGCACAAACGTAGAGGGAAATCTTGCAGCCAGAGGAGCTGCGAGCCGCAAGTAGGATTGCAACAGAACCTGGTCCAAGATGCTTGAGTCCTTGGCCAACCCATTAGAATCACTTCGGGTGAGACTTCAGGCCGCTGTGCGGTCTGTCGCCGAAAGGGCCAGTGAGCTAGGGGTGTTGTTGGTTGATAATAGTAAACCCGAGTCTGCCCATGCAATCAACAATTATCCCTAACAATCACTACAGATACAACCTTGCTAGAAATTTCATTGACTTCTGCATATAATTTCAGGGCTTCATTTGAATCCAACTCCTTATCATATTTATATTTATCAAATAATTTAGATCTATTCTTGAACTGAGAAGTGGAATCAGTGGGTTTTTCAGATAAAAATAAATAAAAATAAATCTTTAACCTCAAATGCAGGTCCTTTCACCTTCATTTGCGTATTCTTATTACCCTTGAACTCTGTTATTTTTACAAGTTGTCTTGTATTTTCAAACTTTTCCTTCTTAGGTGTTCTTGTAGTATTTTCCTCCTCTGTGTAAATGGCATCAGAGAAGTCTCTTTTATTTATTTTCTCAGAGAACCTCGCTATTGGTGTAATTATTTATGTTGCTCAAACCATGCTAGAAGGACCAGGTTGTATTGAGCTGACCTCCTTCACTGAAGAAGTGGAATCCTCTTGCATATCTACATTTGTCTGGGTCTCATGAGGGTAGTCCAGCCAGTTTGCAGTCTCAAATAGACCTGCAGCCTCAAAATTCTCAAAGGGCTTATTCTTGTTTACTTGCCTCCTGATAGAAATGATATGATGGGGATCATAGTTTATGGAAACATCAATTTGAAACCCAATTTATCTCAATTTAATTTATATCATTGGTAGAGAAGACGTGTTCTTTATGATGAATGGGCCTACAGCCCATGGGAACTTGATCTCTGAAGACTTCTTGAAGTTAAGAAAATGTTCATTTTCCACTATCAACTCTTGTCTAATCAAATCCAAGGAAAACGCTCTATTAGCCAAGATTACAGGAAAAATGTAGGGCTGATGAAAAAACCCATAAAATATAATTATTGTACCCTACTCCAAAAGAAACCAGTCTCCTATTCTCTTTTCAGGAGAGAACTTCAACATTTCCTTCATCTTTGGTAAAACTCTGGGCAATTTCTTTTGAAAAAATGCATTATAAACTTCTGACATAAGAAAATTCATATATCTGCTATAATCCTTATTCATCTCATCTGTAAGTATCATGTCGGGAAGCTGCAATTTTTCTTCATTAAAGGATAGGAACATTTTAAGCAGATACGACCAGAACCTAAAACATCTTGTTTTGTAGAAGTCAACTACCTGAGAATGAATATTTTTAGCTAAAATCTCATCAAATTTAGGGCAAGATGACTAAATTGACTGACTCAACTCTTCTAACTCAATCTGACCAGTGCTAAGGTTAAACAACAGACTCATTAAAGGTTATGTAACATATTATTTGTATCTAACCCATAAAAATGACTTATGAGGGTTATAACACATTGGGTTTCCTCCTTGAATAGGTTGGAGTCAATAGGGAAAGGATGGTTCTACAATAGGATGTCAGGTTTGAAACAGGTCTTGAAGAAATATTGTTTTTGTTCAATGGTAGACTCTTTAAAATGTTGGATTATGCTTTGTTCATTAAATTCTTTAGACATTTAGGTAAACTCGACAGGAACATAGAATTTTTTTTCTGATAACAAGAGGGTTGACTAGACACAGAATTTTAGACTTGGTTGCATCCATAATTACCCTCTCAGAAGAGGATTAATTACAAGCGCACCTTTCAAAAAACACAAGAAAGTTTAGGATTTTCACTGTGGAAAAATTATGAAAATATTACCTAAAAATACTATGAACCTATGTCCCCTAGTCTTTGAGGATTTTTAGTTTAGTTTTAAAATCATATATTGGTCCATTCAGTAGTATAGTGTCAAAAATATCTGACTCTTTATTGTCAGAGACCTCTTTAATCCTCTGATATTCCAGGTTCAGGGCCCCTACCTCTTCTACCTTAGTCATTTAAATACTTGCTTAGTGAGGATAAATAGCCTACCTGGTTTGTTGACAAGCGGTCCAAGGATTTTGTCTGAGTTGTTTGTTTACGCATAGTCCTTGGATTTCACTTTCCAATGCATAAATAAATAAATGACCTAAATCCACATGCCTGTAATTTTATATTATTTGTTCTTTCATATCAATCCTACATCTTTTTCAGCAGAAACATTTCCCATTCATCCATCTTGTACCCTTCATCTTGAGTCATTGATTCTTTTTCTTGTTTAAACCACTTATCCTTATTATCTTCTGTGCTTCCCTCCGTATTATTCTTGAAACTTCTAGTTGCAAATTGAATTCAGACCATAGATCTATCCTTTTATTGATCTTCAAAATCGATCATTTTCACCTTTTATTCACCTCATTAACCTTTCCTCCCAACCTTAATCTCTTAAAAAATATGCATTTTCCCTTTACGAAAAGGTTCTATGTCGTAGATATAAATCCACATTGATATGAACCATTCAATTATGTTCTTTCCTACCCAATTCTGTTGATATACCTTTCAACTTCTAGTGAGTATGTTCTATCAGTGGAATTGTTTCAAGCCATAGATCTATTTCAGATTGAATCTACGCCCTTGATTGCATATGCCCTTTAGTTCATTCTATAATCTCTCCAAGTTTCTTCTTCCCTGCACCTTTGATCAATGGAAAAACTATCAGACGTTGATCTTGATCATACCTTCATCTAAACCGTTGAACAATGCGGTCCCTACCACTTTCCGCTGAGTCCCCATATTTTATTCATCCATGAATTTTTCAGTTGTATAATTAATATCGACCATTGATCGAAATTGGGATTTGATCTGAGCCGTCGAAACATAAGTCCCCTACATGATTCCGTTGATTTACAACTTAACTTACCCTGTGCTTGTTCACATAGCAGAATCTATTTGAACCATAGATCAAAAAAATCTTTAAATCTTCATCGTTTATTATTGATGGGCCTACCAAATTCCACAAATCTTCAAAATTTATTTCTCCATGCATGTTCTTGTAGCAGAATTGACATCCACCGTATATCTCTTTCATATTCATATCTCCATTTTTGAAAGGTGAAGGATCTACACAATTTCGTTGATTTTGAAATTGTATTTCCTCATGCATGTTTAACCAACGAAATTCTTGATGACCCTAGATCTTCCTCCATTTGTTGATCCGATGGTTGATTTTATCTGTAAGTTAACACCATTTCGCAGGTGATGAAAATTATTTGAACCGTGCAAATTACCTCTATGGAATTACCTATAGTCATTGATCTCCCCTGATATATATCTACACCCTTAATTACTGCTGCAACATAACACTAACCATATTTCTTATATGCATCTTATCTCCAAGGTCGTGCTTAGGAATAAATCCTTCAAAACATTAAAAACCCCTTCTGCCACCTCTAGGTCATATGATACAAAACTTTTGGACCTCACCTTTCATTTCCTCTGATCTAACCCCTTCCAAATTCTTAGCCCAGAAATGGTGCTAACAGCTAGCTCCAATTGGGGATTCTATCCTCCCTGCAAGGTAGCAAAGAAACTGCGGAATAGTGCTTTACTTACAAAACCTCAACCCACATACATCTATTTTTTCTTTTTGTCTATAAAAATAAAAACAAAGAAACATGGTTACCCCTAAAGATATTAGGTCCTTCTCTGTAGACTTCAAATCTTTTGGGTCGCCCTCTGTAGTGATTCAAATATAAATAAATATATACACTCTATGGTACAAAAATTACCTTCTACCCTTAAGACAGGTAATGTTTTAGAAATGTTCCATTTGCAGGGCCTCCTTTCAGCTGAGCCCCATCCTGATGCTACAAAATGAATGGATTACCCCCCTATATGTTGCAACAATGTACGGACCTACCCACATATGATTAAACTTCCGATGCTTATCTTCTCTAGGAGCATCCCACTTAAAGACCAAATCATCAATATGGAACTGTTCTTCTTTAACTTTCCTGTCAAAATATTCTTCATATTTTCTTGATGCATTTGTACTTTATCATAGGATTTATCCCTCATCTCATTTAGTTCTAGTATTTGATTTATCCTTATTTGCATATGATTTGGCTCGTCCTTCTTCTCTTGCAACAGCTTCATGACAGGAAAACCCAAAGATGTCAGAAAAATTACTTCAGCCCCATAAACCAACTAAAATGGTGACATTCCAATTTCCCTTTTTGTGCTAATCCTGTCATCCCACAAATCATATTTCAGCTTTGTATGCCAAGCTCTCTTTTTTTCTTCCAGCATCTTTTTAATTATTCTTACCAAAATTTTATTGGAATATTCTTCTAGTCCATTTCCCTATGGATAATAATTAATTGAATGGTTCAAATGATGCGGTATTTATGACATAATCTTATCATCTTTTTTATTTGAAATGAGGTACATTGTCTGTCACAATTTTATTGGGACAACCAAACCTGGCCAAAATGTTATTCTCTAAAAATTCCATAATCATAGATTCAGTGGCTCTCCTTGTGGGTATATCTTCAATCCATTTTGTAAAGTAATATGTTGTTGTCAGAATCCATCTATGTTGACCTGAATAATTTGGATTGATTTCCCCAATTAAATCTAACCCTCGGTGCTAAAAGGATGCCTCTACTGAAATTGGATTAAGAGGTAGTGGAACCAACTTCCTCTGACCATCAAAAATCGGACACTGGTGACATGTAGTGATCTCCTTATAGATGTCATAAAACATAAAATCCCAGTAAAAACCATCTCTTAGAATATTATTAGATGTCACCTTCCAGGAGTGATGTCCTCCACATTCTCCTTTATGAAATTCCTTCATTGTTTGTTGAGCTTCATTTTCCAATATGAAATTTAAAAACACCCCACCAGGGTCCTTCCAGTCCAGGTATTGATTCATAATGTAGAACTTTGCATCTTTCAATTTTAGAGATCTAGCTCTTGTTTTACTCAATCCTGCAGGAGCTTGTAGATTTTGCAGAACATATATGATATCACAATAACCATGGATAGAGAGAAAAATATGGCAATACCTGTAACCCTGCATCAAGTTGATTTAAATAACTTGACAAGAAGCTAAGCTATAGAGATTCACAATTAGAATCTATCATTAGTTTGGCAAGTCCCTTTCCCTTGATTAAATTTGTAGGATTGATTTCAAGATCATACTCCAACAGTACAGCAATCCACTTTTCTCTCTTACCTTCTAGATCTGGTTCAGTGAGGATTCTCTTACCACATTACTTGGAACATATGCAACAATATGTGAAACAAGAATATATACTCTAAAATCATATCCTAGGATTTCACCAAAGCATAAGCCTATTTTTCCAGGATGTCATACTTTATCTCTCCATCTCTCAAAACCTTACTGAATAAAGCAATGGGATACTCAGCGTTCTGTTTATTCTTTTGCAGTAGGACTCCATCTATAGTATGCTCAGATGCATAAGAAAATATTGTTGATGTATTTGTAACTTCAGAATGTATTCATCTATGTATCTTATGTATTGTGAGCCGATGTTTATTCCAGGATGTATCTATAATGTAATTGAGTCATATTGTCATGCCCCAATGTTCCGATCAGGAGGATCAATAATGTAAACAAGTCATGTCAATTCATAGTGAGTAACCCTCCGATTGTCTAAGGGTTAAAGTCCCCACAGTTCTGGGGCACTAGGGTTATTAGACTCTCCTAGTAGAGGTTGACCCTGCTAGGGTTTTAGTCATCTCAGGATTAGTATAAATAGAGAACTGGAGTCTCTATTTATCACACGACTCATCCACACTCAAGTGTAGTGCATAGTTGAGGAAGGAGAAGACACTGGGGCTAGTCAAGAAGAAGATTACTGCTGTTGGGAGATCACTTACTGTTTTTGGGCTTTTACTATTTTGGTGTTGATTCTATCTATGAGGAAGTTGCGGGGTTTTCTTGTTTATGGTTTCCTCGAGGAAAAACAATGTGTTCATTGTCTCTTGTGTTTGATTGTTGTACTTGTTATTCTCTCACTTAAAGATCCTAATAATGCTAGCTTAATGTTGAAAAACTAACATGGTATCAGAGCTAACCTGAGAAGAAGACATTGTGCAGCTACGGGAACTAGGATTCCTAGTTTGTGCATATTCCTCCACATATTTTCATCAAAAGTAAGGTGGAATAACTCTCCTCCTTAGTGCACATATTTCTGTCGAAGCAGAATTCAATTCTGAGGTTTTTCAGTTTTGGACCTGTCACTACTGTCGAAAATTAGGGATTTTCACAGAAGTGGAATTTTTCAGTGATTTCAGGCCTGGATTGATCTCCTCCCAAAATCAAAGTTAGGGACAAATTTCAAGGCATTTGGGTGAACAGAACTCCGAAAAAGAAAAAACCTAATTTGCTCATGAACCAGCTCTGCAGGATTTCAACTCAAGTTTCAGATCTGACATCTTGACCTGGTAAGATCTAAGATCTTTTGTATTTCCATTTGATATTCTCAGTTTAAGATGTCTCATCATACCAAGCTTGATGAAAATCTTGAGGGAGCTAATAACTTCCGAGCCTGGAAGTATAGGATCTCCCTAGTCCTGGAAGAAAATGAGTTAGACTCCTACATCCATGAGGAGGTTCCAGTTCTAGAGGGAGATGAGGCAAAGGCCTTACATAAGAAGAAGATGGTTATGGAAAAGAGGATCATTGCTGATTCTATCAAGGATCACCTTATCCCATAGGTTTCCTCTCTCAAGACACCTAAAGCTATGTTTGATGCCCTAACCAAATTATTTAAAGGGAAGAACATAAACCGGAAGATGACTCTGAGGAATCAACTGAAGAATGTGAAGATTCAAAATGCAGAGACTATCCAGTCCTACTTCACAAGGGTTTCTCAGATCAAGGAACAATTAGAAGCTGTAGATGAAGAAGTGGACAATGTGGAGATTGTGATGACAACATTGAATGACCTTCCTAGGTCATGGGATTCATTCATCCAAGGAATCTGTGCTAGAAAGAAGTTAGTCAATTTCAGCAGACTATGGGAAGAATGTTCTCAAGAAGAAGCATGGATAGCAGCCCGAGAAGAGAAGATGGGAAGTGAATATCAAGCCCTCACAATTCAATCCAAGAAAGGCAGAAGAGGTACTCATCACTCCAAAGGTAAGAATCATCATCATAGAGAAAATATTAGAAAGAACATATCTAGATCAAGATGTTATACATGTGATGAGGTAGGGCACTTTGCAAAAGACTATCCTAAGAAAAATATTCACTCTCATAAGAAGAAGGGGAACAAAAGAAGACATCATGCTCATGTTGCAGAGGATGATGAACCACCAAGAAGAGATCCAGATATGAAAGTGAATATTCTTCAAGCAAGGATGAATATGTTTTGATTTCCACTCTCACGGGTAACATTACTCATGGTAGTGATGATTGGCTTATAGACAGTGGAACTTCCAAACATATGACTGGATTCAAGGAATCCTTTGTGAGATTGTTAGAACATGAATCACCTCACAAGGTGAAACTAGGAGATGACTACCAATATCCAATAAAAGGTAGTGGGGAATCTTCATATAAACTAGACTCTGGTAAGTCTCTAGCAATGAAAGAAGTATTGTTTGTGCCAGGACTCAAGAAGAACCTTCTCTCCATATCAGCATTGGATGCGAAAGGAATGAGAGTTGCATTCATAGATGGTCAAGTCATCATGTGGCCTAGAGGAAATACTATCGATGATGCAGTGGTGATTGGAGAACAAGAAGGAGTTTTGTACAAACTAAAGGGCCATCCAGAACAAGCCTTGGTCCATGACACAGTAGAGCCAAGTGAACTTTGGCATAGAAGGCTTGCACATGTGCATTACAGAGAACTGCCTATTGCAAGCAAAGCTATTGAAGGTCTTTCAGAATTCCAAGCAAAACAGGATGGTGTCTGCAAAGGATGTGCGAAAGGAAAGAATACAAAGAAGAAATTTCCCAGCAATGAAAGCAAAGCCAAAGACATACTAGAAATCATCCACTCCAATGTATGTGGTCCTATGTCATCAAACTCACTAAGCGGGTATGCATACTATGTTTCTTTTATTGGTGATTTTTCTAGAAAGACATGGGTTTACTTCATGAAGAACAAAGATGAAGTATTCAGTAAGTTCAAGGAATTCAAAGCCTTGATCAAGAACCATACTAAAAAGAAGATTAAGAATTTTCGATCAGATAATGGCGGAGAATTCACTTCGAATGAATTCAAAGAGCTATGCAAAGAATCAGGGATTAAGAGGGAGTTGTCCACTCCTTATAATCCACAACAGAATGGGATTGCAGAATGGAAGAACAGAACCATCATGGAAGCTGCTAGAGCCATGCTTCATGATCAAGATCTTCCTATGCATCTTGGGCTGAAGCTGCCAGAACAGCGGTGTATGTACAGAACCGTACTCCACATAGAGTACTCGAGAACAAGACTCATGAAGAAGTCGTCTCCAGCAAGAAACCAGAAGTCAACCATCTCAGAATATTTGGCTGTCATGTGTACATCCACATTCCAAAAGAGAAGAGAACCAAATTAGATCCTTCAGGGAAGAAGGGTATATTCATGGGATACTCTGAAAGCTCGAAGGCTTACAGAATCTATTTCCTAGGATACAAGAAGATTGACATCAGTAGGGATGTGACATTTGATGAAGACGTAGCTTACAACAAATCCAGAAAGAGACCTACTGAAGAACCTGAAGAAGCAGAAGCAGAAGCACCCAAAATTCATGATACAACCATGAATGAAGAAACTCAAGAAAAAGATCAAGAATTTGAAGAACCACAAAGACCTGTAGATCCACCTCTGGAGAAGAATCCTCATAAGAGGAAACCTGCTTGGGTACGAGAACTTATCCAAGGTGCGGAAAGATATGGGGCTCCAGAAGAGAATCACAGAGAAAGAAAGAGGACCAGATCCTGTTCCGGGTATGTAGCTTTACTATGTGATTTCATTGATAAATAACCTTCCAGTTATGAAGAAGCGGCAGAACGAAAAGAATGTAAGGATGCTATGAATGAAGAGTACCAATAGATCATGAATAATTATGTCTGGGATGTTGTCCCAAGACCAGACAGGAATTCAGTTGTAACTTCCAAATGGATCTACAAGATCAAGCATGTTGCAGATGGTAGCATTGAGAAATATAAAGCAAGATTTGTAGCTTGGGGTTTCTCTCAGAAAGAAGGAATAAAATATGAAGAAAGCTTTGCACATGTATTCAAATACACTTCCATAAAATCAGTACTTGCTCTAGCTGCAGTGATGAAATGGAAGATACACTAGATGGATGTCAAGATTGCCTTCTTGAATGGTGTAGTGGAAGAGGAAGTGTATGTAGAACAACCACTCGGTTTTGAGACACATGACAGGAAGTCTCATGTGTGCAAATTGAATAAATCCCTTTACGGTTTGAAACAGGCACCCAGGACCTGGTACAACAGAATTGACAGCTTTCTATCCAATTTGGGATTTACCAAGAGTAAAGCAGATTCCAATCTTTACTACAAGGTTGAAGATGGCAACCCAGTGATGCTTATACTGTATGTAGATGATCTATTTGTAACAGGTATGGATGGGTTGATTACTGATACAAAGAGAATGCTTGCTGCTGAGTTTGAAATGAAGGACTTGGGAATGATGCATTACTTTCTAGGTATGGAGGTGTGGCAGAGTACAGGTGGAATCTTCCTTGGACAAGGGAAGTATGCAGTAGAGATCCTGAAGAGGTTTGGGATGATGGACTGCAAGGCTATAGCCACACGAATGGCATCGAACCTGAAGCTATTGAGTGATGCTTCATCAGATTCGATTGATGCTACAATGTATCGTCAGATGATTGGGTCATTGATGTACCTGACAAACACAAGACCAGATATTTGCTTTGCTGTGAACACCTTGAGCCAATTCCTAACAGATCCGAGACATGTTCACTTGATTGCTGCAAAGCATATTCTGAGGTACCTAAAGGGTACAGTTGATTATGGGCTCAAGTACAATTCAAATCAAAAGATTAACTTGGAGGGTTATGTTGATTCAGATTGGGCAGGCAGTGCCATCGATAGGAAGAGCACTTCAGGGTGTTGCTTCAGTATGGGGTTAGGTGTGATCTATTGGTTTAGCAGGAAGCAATCCTGTGTGGCACTGAGTACAGCTGAAGCAGAGTATGTCGCAGCTTGTTCGGCTAGTTGTGAGGCAGTATAGCTCAAGAAGCTACTATCTGATTTATTTGATCTCCATTTGGATGCTACTTATATACATTGTGACAACCAAAGTTGCATTAATTTGTCAGAGAATCCAATGTTCCATGACAAGTCAAAGCATATCAGGGATATGGTGTAGAGGGGAGCAGTGAAGCTCCAGTATGTTGCGACAGACGAACAGATAGCTGATGTATTGACGAAGCCATTGGCTAGGGTGAAGTTCGAGTACTTCATGGAGAAGCTTGGTGTTCTCCAGATAAAGGTTTCCTCCAAGGGAAAGAGATGAGTCCCATAGCCATTCTGACATGGTGAGAGGATTGGTTCCTTCCATGGTCAGATGTAAGGGCTGAGCCATTCTATCATGGTGAGAGGATTGGTTCCTTCCATGGTCAGATGTAAGGGCTGAGCCATTCTATCATGGTGAGAGGATTGGTTCCTTCCATGTCAAATATGAGTGCTAAGATGAGTAGCCATTCTGACGAGTAGGTCAAATGTAAGGGCTGAGCCATTTTGTCATGGTGAGAGGATTGCTTCCTTCCATGTCAGATATGAGTGCTGGACATTCTGTCAAGTAGGACAGATGTAAGGGAAATTGCCATTCTTTGAATGGAGCTTCCTGGTGAGGTACCAGGAACACTCAGTCTAGGACTGAGTAGCCATTCGGGATGTGCTCCCACTTGATTAGATGTAAGGGCTGAACCATTCTATCATGGCTAAAGGATTGGGTTCCTTCCATGTCAAATGTGAGTGTTGGCCATTCTATCATGGCTAAATGATTAGGTTCCTTCCATGTCAGATGTAAGGATAACTGCCATTCTCTAGGAGAATGGGGGCACCTGGTCAGTTACCAGGTAGCTCAGTCGAGGAGGACTGGGGGCCATTCTGATATGACTGTAGGATTGGTTCCTAAAATATCATATGTGAGTGCATAGCCCTTCCATCATTGTGAGCAAGATGTGATCCCGCCTGGGTGGATGTAAGTGCAGGCCCTTTCATCATTGTGGTAGGATGTGTTTCGACCTAGGTGAATGTAAGTGCAGAAAACTTTCATCATTGTGGTAGGATGTGTTCCGACCTGGGTGAGAGTCATTCATCATTGTGGTAGGATGTGTTCTGGCTTGGGTGAATGTGTGCTTAGCTTTCGTCATTGTGGTAGGATGTGTTCCAGCCTAGGTGAGAGTCATTCATCATTATGGTAGGATGTGTTCCAACCTAGGTGAGATTCATTCATCATTGTGGTAGGATGTGTTTCGGCCTCGGTGAATGTGTGGGAAATATTTCATCATTGTGGTAGGATGTGTTGCATCCTGGGTGAGAGTCTTCCATCACTGTGGTAGAATTTTTTCCCGCTTGGATGGATGTGAGTACTATGCCTTTCTGGTGAGTAGGTCAGATATAAGTGCTCAAGAAGACCTACATGGAGGATAGGCCTACAACCAGCATGAAAAGGGGTTGTCTCTATAGAACTTCCTGTGACAAGAAGAATCATGAGACAGCACCAGGGATGGTCTAGATCGAGTGATGATCGAGATCCAGTGATGATAGCCAGTGATGATACAGATCAAGTGATGATTGAGGTCTAGTGATGATGATCCAGCAGTGATGATCCAGATCGAATGATGATCAAGATCTAGTGATGATAGCCAATGATGATCCAGATCCAGTGATGATGTCCCATGATGATCCAGATCAAGAGATGATCCAGATCCAATGACTTGAAGATGAATATGACTTGAAGACTCAGAAGACCCAAGATGTAGATGACGAGATGATCCAGTTGATACAGAGAAGAAGACCAGTGCTGAAAATTGGGTCGAAAGAATACCTTCCTAGTTAAGAGGGAGTGTTGATGTATTTGTAACTTCAGAATGTATTCATCTATGTATCTTATGTATTGTCACTCGATGTTTATTCTAGGATGTATCTATAATGTAATTGAGTCATATTGTCATGACCTGATGTTTCAATCGGAAGGATCAATAATGTAAACAAGTCATGCCAAGTCATAGTGAGTAACCCTCCGATTGTCTAAGGGTTAAAGTCACCACAGTTTTGGGGCACTAGGGTTATTAGACTCTCCTAGTAGAGGTCAGCCTTGGTAGAGCTTTAGTCATGTCGGGATTGGTATAAATAGAGAACTGGAGTCTCTATTTATCACACAACTCATCCACACTCAAGTGTAGCACATAGTTGAGGAAGGAGAAGACACTAGGGCTAGCCAAGAAGAAGATTACTGCTGTTGGGAGATCACTTACTGTTTTGGGGCTTTTACTATTTTGGTGTTTATTCTATCTCTAAGGAANACACTATGTTCATTGTCTCTTGTGTTTGATTGTTGTACTTGTTATTCTCTCAGTTAAAGATCCTAATAATGCTAGCTTAATGTTGAAAAACTAACAAATACAAGGAAATCTTTAGTAAAATATGGACTCACCAAAATTGTAGCTTCGGTGATGGCCTTTTTAATATCTTTGAAATACTTCTTAGCATCCACTGTCCATTTTATTTCATTTTCTTTCTTCAGCATATTGGTAATGTTTCTCAATATTTCAGAAAAACTAGGAATGAACCTCCTCACAAAATTTCCCCATCCAATAAATGAATGCACCTCTTTCTTGCTCCCAGGCTCTTCAATCTTCAAAATTGCATTGACTCTTTCTATATCAATTTTGATTCCATCCTTTGAAATTATATGTCCTAGCAACTTTCCTTCTTTCAATGCAAAATTAGACTTCCTAGGATTCACTGAGATACCATACTTTCTGCACTTCAGAAAAACCTTCTCCAAGTGTTTAACATGTTCCCTGTCAGACTTAGAATAAACAGCATTATCATCCATGTAAATTACTACAAACTTATCCTTTTCATCTACAAATTCGATATCCATGGATCTATGAAACATATCCCTTGCATTCATCAAACCAAAGGGAATTTTGGCATACATAAATGTACCCCAAGGTGTAGAAAAAGTGGTCTTCTCTTGATCCTCAAGAAGCACCTTGATTTAATAATAACCTGAGAATCCATCCATGGTAGAAATCCTCTCAGCTCCTACTACTTTTTGTGGAATGTGGTCCATCTTTGGTAAAGGATAGTTGTCTTTTAGTGAAATTGTGTTATTATTTCTGAAATCCACACAAAGTCTATTTCCATCATTCTTCTTTCTAACATGTACTAAGTTAGCTACCCACTTAGAAAATATTAGAGTTACAATAATTTTAGCATTGAATAGCTTTTTGATTTGTTTCTCTATCACGGGAAGCAACATGGGGTTTATTCTTTTTAGCTTTTGTTTGAATGGTTTTTCTCCAGGTTTTATTGGGATGGTATGATGTATGATAGAAGTATCATACTCTTTCAGGTCTTCATGGCTCTAGGAAAACACATCTGTGTATTTATTCATCAAATTTATGTACTCCTATTTTCCTTTTGCAGTTAAATTCTTGAACATCTTTATAGCCTGAGGTGTTTCTTCAGTGCTTATATTCTAATCTTCAACATCATTATCAGCAGGTTGAACTTTGGGATCCTTTGCAACATCATTTTGGTCAAACGATTTTTCTAGGAGAATCAAACCTCTTGGAATAAATATTCTCTTTAATTGAATTATGTCCTTTCCCCCTATCATTTTTTTCAATTTTTTGTTTTCAACTTTTTCATCTTCAATCTATACATCATCTTGGAAGTTTTCTAAATTTTCAGTCTCTGTATCAATATGAGTATTTTGAACTTCATCTGAAATCTCCAAAAATATTTTTATATGTTTATCATCATCAAAAACCTGCCAATACTTGCAGTTGTCGGGTATAGAAGGTCTATTTTCAACTTGAACATTATATTTCTTTTGAGAATAAATGGGAGTTTTAAAATTACCAGCAATTGTTGCTAAAGAATCAGCTACCTGATTGTCTATTATGGGGACCACCCTGATTTTATGCTTTGTAAAATACTTACCAAACATGTCCCAAAATTCATTCCTGTAGGCCCTCATCCTGGGATGTTTTTCCTGGTAACTATCATTCACCCGGTTTATCACAAGTTATAAATCCCCAAATACTTCTATTCTTTTTTCTCCCATATCCTTCAAATCATTTAAACCCACCAGCAGAGCTTCATACTCGGCCACATTATTAGTACATACAAAATTCAATTTATAAGATAGATCTTTAAAAACTATGTGTTAACACTTGTGCTAATTTTTTATATTTTCTGCATAGACAACTACAGTGTTTCCCTACTCAGATCTAGACCAATAAAATCTAAAGAGGTATAGGAGAAAATACACCCCCCTACTTTGCATTTGGGGGGACTTTACCTGAATTGGAACGCGAAGTTGGGTAACCCCATGGCATAACCCGAGCAAATATCTAAGGACCTAGGATGGGGATCCTGCATCCTAGTGCAAATATGAAAATCTACTCATAGTTACCTACGAGAAAAATGGAAAGATGCACAGTTTTGAAAGAATATTGGCATGGGCGAGGCTAGGCTAAATCATGCACAAGATCAATCATCAAACGGGCAGGAAACATAGATAGAAAGACACAGAGTATTTTGCAATAGACAATATGTACGTGGAATTAGGCCCAGGAGGCGTGTGAAATTCGTTATACCTCCTATATTCCAACAGCCACGATTTTGAGCAGAAGCAGATCTATGAAGGAAAACTATTTTGCTGTCCAAAATCGTACGATAGATAAGATGGTGTGGGGATGGGAAGTGTTGGAGGGACCTACATATCTTAAATGGTGGTGATCTGACGGAGATTTGATTACTGGCCCTAGAAGATTTCGCAATAGGAAGGTGCACGATGGTTAGGAGAACGAAGCAATGTGAAATCTCGTAGGGCCCCATATTTTCGACGACATAGCTTTGGCAGGACAATGAATCAGCGGCCCTGATCCATTTCGCAATGACAAATTGTGCAAAGTTTAGCAAATTGAGGGAGTGTGAAATTGAGTATAGGCCATGTCCTCGAATGACCAAGATTCATCATGGGAAATATCGATGGCTGTGATTGGTTTCGAGGTCCTAAGCTACCAAGGGGAAAAAAGGGACGACGTCTACGAAAAATAGAGATCAAGGTGTATCACATCAAAGACATAGATTACATCTCGAAAGATATCAATGATTAGGAAGGGCCATGCATTTGGGTGCCTCATGTTCTTAAGGGCTTAGATCTACGGCCGAAAATCATTTCACAAAACCAAGATGCAAGGTGGGTAAGAGTATAGTAAGGTATAAAGGGGATCGGGCACATGAATTTGCGGCATTATTTTATTCTCACGGCATTGAAAAGCGAAAGCCATAACAATGCAGGAGAGACCAACACATACGACGACCTTCTGCCACTTGTCAAAAACTACCAGGTAATCCTTTGTCCCGTCTACCACCTTAAGAATGGCTCAATCTAAAAGTCTTGAAGTTCAAAACCTAGAATGTTCGAAGGTAGAGGAATATTTTGAGGATAGGGATGTCGAGGTGTTCGACACACTTCTGCTACACTAACCCATTAGTGACGTAAAGGAGAAGCCGAGGTTGCTCATGGAAAAAGGCACCGATACCCATCACCTGCACCAGTCCTTTTTCCATTTGTTTGCAACCAAGAAAACCCCAAGTTGCCCTAAATTTGTTGCCTTGTGCGTTGATAAATACTCAATATCCGAGAGATTAATTATGGACGTTACCGGTTATATGGTCCTACGCCTAGTTAGTTCATTAGCTATTAGAAATTCCCTGTCAATTCCTGACAAATTTTCCCTAAAATCCTAATATTACTCAGAAGAGTCCATACTACAATACTTCAAAGAGTCCCCGGTAGAGAGAAAGAAAGACTTCTTCAAGAAATAACTCAAACCTAATGCTAGTCTATCGGACCAACCATTTACCCTCCATTCCAACCTATTCAACGAAGGGATCCCCTTCTTCTGGCAAGAGAGGGGTCCTATGCTAATTAAGGATGTGTATTTTGAAAAATTAGCTGAGCATAGGAAATATCACGTGAACTTCACCGATATGAATCATTCATTGAACGACAAAATAATCATGGATAAACTGGCCAATGAATTTGAGGATTTGTTTTCCTTCAAAGAAGTGTGTGCACACTTACAGAGTTTTTCCTATCAGGACCACCTCGATCTATGTGTGTTGGAGAAGGAAATTTCCATGCTAGAATTACTGACCCTGGATCGGTGGAGGATGATTGAAAGGTTTGGAAGGACCAGATGCCTACTGCATGACCTGCCTAGATGGGAAAAAATCCAAGTCGAGTCAGCACCAAATCGTTGAGAACACTTCCAATCATCACCATCACACCAAGAGAGGTTGACCCCCAGTTGTCGTATTACTTGTTTTGTCATGCATGCCCATTATTCCTTATTGCCTGAGTAGGGTGAGAACGCCACATCACAGCTATCGAAATGTACTATGTTGATTCGAGATTGATTCCCCATTCTTGTAAACCTAATTAGCCTCTGTTTCAAGGTTGGTCTCGGGAGCCCTTGAATTATAAATATAGCATCCTCAAAGCAGGACAAGGATATTTTTGGATTTGACTTTCATATTGTTTTGGCCTCTATGCTGGAATTGTAGCTCTGCAAACATTTTGGGAGTAGTAATGAAAATGCTTCTCGACAGTTATGAGATTCATCATGGTGTCTGTATTTAGCTTGTGTTCTCTGTTATTCCATTTTCCATATGTGTTGATTTCTATTGAATTATTTCTAGTTGCATGAAAAGAATTTGGTTCATTAAATGTTTTTTTCATCAGATGTAGCATTTGTTATGTGTTTGTAATGGTGGTTATGGGATTCATCCCAGATAGATGCTCCATCTATGCTATTTCCCTTATCATTTTATTCTGCTAAAGGTGTTGCAAGGGACTCATCCATAGATAGGTTCCCCTTGTCGTATTAGAATTTTATCATTTCCCCTATCACCATTTGAAACTATTTAGTTGAATATTGCACTTACTTTTCCTCATAATGTAAATAGAAATCATCATTCATTATCTGTTGCAATGACCTTGAATGGTTCAAACGATGACTCCATTACCCGATTTGTTTTATCTCTATCTGTATTTCAATACCGGTTCATGAACAAACTCTATTTCCAATAGAAATATATTCTTCTGCATGCTTGTTTAAAGCTATATGTATATGTGACACCCCTTGTGACATGAGAGAGCCCTCTCTGACTGTGTTGACTAGAATGCAGTCTAAATTTTAGTTTGAAATGGTTACCCCTGATACTTCCTACTATAATCATAGGAAAATTACAGGGTGCTAACATCTTGGCGCCATTGTCGGGGACCTAATTACTATTATTTCCTCGAGAAGAATGACATTTTTTCAGTTCTACAACCTAGTTGAGCATCCGGTCCTAGACACATATTGTTTTTATATGCTCTGGAGACTCCACTTAAAACCCTTTGATGGCGACTCCACTGGGAACATCGACCACCCATAAGTTGTATATATTTTCAAGGGTTTCATGGCGAATCTACTGGGGAAAATGAGCCCAATATAACAAACCTGGAAGGTTTGGTGAAAAATGAGGTACTCCACTGTACATTTTCTGCAAGATATCTTGTCTTTCCTAACAGGTTTTCTCCTAACCTTTCTCAGGTTGGTCAAAGCAGCTTGCCATTGTTTATTGCCTTCAGAACAATACCATGGGTATGACCATGTATATCCTTCTTTAAGAACTGAAAATACCCCTTTTCCCTATACATATATTTTGGACCAAGGCCCTTCATCCGATCCGCATAGTAAAAATGATCTCCAACCCTTGTCTAACATAGATTTCCCTTTTTTCCCTGAGAATTAACCCCAGCAAAGGCTAAGAGGTTTTCCCCTATACTTCTCCCTGCAGTGCTTCATAAACTCCCCTAGGGGTACACCCAAAGACTAAAACAATTCATTGGGGAAAGCAGTTATCCAGTTGAAGAACACTTAGGGTGGTTTTCACACTGGGCCAACCTAGAAGAGGTGGACCATGAGGATATTAAAGTCAGACTACTCGCTGAAATATTTTCCAGAGGGGAAAGATAAGGGCTCACCTGTCTTCCTAACAACTCCATTTTGAGTTATCAAGATTTTGAAGAGGTTTTGAGGAACCAATGGGAAGAAAGGAAAGACCCCAAGAAGTACTTGTCCCAATTTCATTCCATAAGGAGGAAGGAGAGTGAATCTATCCAAGATTTTTCTGACATATTTAGAAAGGTTTATGATTTTATCCCTGCCCAGTTTAAACCCCCCCTGGTGCTTCCCAACTCCAGTATGTTGAATCTTTTGACAGCAAATTTACCTTATGGATGAACGAGAGAATATCAGTTTCCTTAGCATACATGATAAAGGATTCCATATAAGTAGAAATAAATCTGAATGCTACTAGAGAGAAGAGGAGAGAACAAAGACAAAGAAATAAATATCACACCTAGCCTTCTCCCTCTAACACACCATATTCCAGGATGGAAATGATAATGGAGGCCATGGGGAGGTTGATGGAAAAATCCATTGTAAACCATAGCCCACCTCCCATGAGAAATCGAGACTTCAGGCGACCTATAGGTGTTGAGAAAACTCAAATTGCACCTGAAGATCTACAAGAACATACAGAGCCTCATCTACTGGTGGAAGAGGGGGAGGATAAACAATCAGACTCTCCTTTTCCTCCAAGACATTCCTTTCATGAAGAATATAATCAAAGGGAGGAAGGTTATTGTTTTCCATTATGCTTCTCCTAGTTCAATTTTCAGAAACAAAGGTTAAGGGTTTCTAATCCAACACAGAGATTGGAGGTAAGGAGTGATTTCATTGCATTCATGGCAATGGATAGTTAAGGGGATGATCAATTAAGATTTGTTGTGCATTCTATTATTTCCATTTATGAGCACAAAGATGAGCATCCTAGGACCACACAGGAGGAATGTGATAATTTGTTTAATGAGGAAAGAATCTTGTTGTTTGCAAGTCCTGTCTATGGGGGTTTTAGCGAAGATCTCAATCTTGCACTTTATGATAAATATGAGGATGATTGCTGGGAATATGGGGGTCCTGTGTGGGATGTCTCCTCCTCTTCTTCCAGTACAGAATATTCATATCAGGAAGAGCTCAATTCACTAGATTTTATTGAAGATTTTCCCTGTGAAATGCACGAGGAGGAGCAAGTTCTAGTTTCTTGAAGTAAGGATGAAGCAGTTGATGTTTCATGCACAAGTATCCATGAGCCTCCCTTACATGGTTATTTTGAAGAGAAGTTGGACATTGTGTAGGGGGGGTCACAATTTGGGAAGCAGTATTTGGGCAAGCAGATGGCTAGAGTACTAGGATATTGCCCCAAATTTTATGATCCAATCATTGAATACATGGATCAGCCTTGTCATGACAGATGCATGAAAGGATTTTCTTAAGGTTGTCATAACCCAAGGGCTAGGTACATGGGGAATCTTAGAAATGAGAGTGTTGGTGTGACTATGCCCAGTAAATATCAGAGGTCTAGCCACAATATCTTACCATACAGCTCGTCATTGTTGTTTTGGATCAAGCATGAAGAGAAAATTTGCATATGGTGTCATTTTCTTGATTGGATTCATTGGAAGTCAAAAGTGACTTAACTCAGAATTGATGCTCAATAGGTAGGTTAGGTAGAAATGAACAAGCTCGACACGATAAGAATTTCCTTTAAGCCTTTAATTAGAATTTGTTTTTAAAGTATCTTTTTAGTTTGATTTGCATAGCACGTTGAGGGGAGGCGTTCAGAAATAATTAGGGTCATCCCAATGGATCGGGAACATGGTCTACATGGTTCTTTTCTACCTAAAAGGGAGGATAGCATCTCTGATTTGGAGCCGTTGTTAGCACTTGTGATAATTTTTGATATTTTTTGCATAGACACTACATTGTTTCCTTGCTAAGGTCCAAACCAGTAAAATCTAAAGAGGTATAGGAGAAAATCCCCCCCCCCTTACTTTGTGTTTGGGGGGACTTTTCCTGAGCAGGAACGCAAAGTTCGGTAAAGCCATGGAGTAACCTGAGAAAATATCTAAGGATCTGAGATGGGGATCCTGCATCCTGATGCAAATATGAAAATCCACTCACGGTTACCTACAGGAAAAACGGAAAGATGTGTGGTTTTGCAAGAAGTTTGGCATGGGCGAGGCTAGGTTGAACCATGCACAAGATCAATCGCCGGAGGGGTAGGAAACACAGATCGATAGACAAGAAGGATTTTGCAATAGATAATATGTACATTGAATTAGGCCCAGGAGGTGTGTGAATTCTGTTATACTTCCTATATTCCAACAGCCATGATTTTGAGCAGAAGCATATCTATGGAGGAGAACTATTTCATTGTCTAAAATCACACCATAGATAATATAGTGTGGGGCTACGAAGTGCTGGAGGGCCCCACGTCTTTTAAATGGTGGAGATATGACAGATATTTTACGAGAGGCCCTGGCGGATTTTACAGTAGGAAGGTGCACAATGGTTAGGAGAACAAAGAAATGTGAAATATCATAGGGCCCCACACTTTTAATGGCATACCTTTGGCGATACAATCAATCAATGTCCCTAATCCATTTCAGAACGAGAAATCAAGCAACGTTTAGCGAGCTGAGGGAGTACGAAATCGAGTATAGGCCCTTTCCTTGGACTACAGAGATTCATCGCAAGAAATATCGCGGCTATGATTGGTTTCACAATACTAATATTCCAATGGGAATAAAGGGACAGAGTCTGCAAAAATATAGATCAATGTGTATCACATCAACGATGTAGATTACATCTCGAAAGAGATCAATGATCAGGAAGGTTCATTCATTTGGGTGTCTCATGTTGTTAAGGGTTTAGATCTATGGTCAGAAATCATTTTGGAGAACCAAGATGCGAGGTGGGTAAGAGTATAGGAAGGTATAAAGGGGGATGGGCACATGAATTCATGGAATTATTTTATTCTTAGGGCATCGAAAAGCGAAATCCATAACTGTGCAACAGCAGCCAATGCATACGAATACCTTCAGCCACTTATCAAAACTACCAAGTAAGCCTTGATCCCATCTGCCACCTTAAGAATGGTTCAATATGAAAGTCTTGAAGTTCAAAACTTGGATTGTTCAAAGGTATAGGAAGCTTTCAAGGATAGGGTAGTCGAGGCGTTCGACACACTTATGCTACACAGACCCATTAGTGATGTAAAGGAGAAGATTAGGTTGCTCAAGGAACAACCCATTGATACCCATAAACTGCACCAGTCATTTTTCCATTTTTTTACAACCGAGAAACCCCAAGTTTCCCTAAATTCATTACCTATTGTGCTGATAAATACTCCATCTCCAAGAGATTAATTATGGGTGTTACTAGTTCTACGGTCCTATTCTTAGTTATTTAATTAGATGTTAGAAATGCCTTATCAATTCCTCGTGATTTTTCCCTAAAATCCCAATATTACTCAGAAGATTCCATATTGCAATACTTCAAGGAGTCCCCGGTAGAGAGAAAGAAAGACTTCTTAAGGAAATGTCTCAAACCTTATGCTAATTTATTGGACAACTCGTTTCCCCTCGATTCCAACATGTCCAATGAAGAAACCTAGTGCACTATTAAATTCTTAAGTCAAGTCCTAGGTCTAGACACCGATAAATACATCATCGATCCTCTCCTTAGTTTTCTTTTTGTCCTAACCACATGTCCAATCGAGTCAAATGATCCAGTTCAGGCCTCAAAAGTTGCATGTCTCAAATTAGATGAGTTTCTCGCTGAGAACCTCCATTCTGAGTTGATGAATTTCAGTAGAACCAAAACCTTCAGGTTTCAGTCCTACTTGTTGGAGATGTTTCTCGCTCACAATGAAGAGAATTTGCAGTTACACGAGATGGTGTTGACCAAAGAGATGAGAAGATACTACACAAAGTTCATGAAATTCCTTATGGCAGTAATATACAATGTCATGTTCCAAAAAATATTTCCCAAGGTATTTCCTGAAATGAGGGTCGCCTTGTAGCCCTCCACAGAGAGCAGAATGGATGATTGGTTCTTATTTGAGAATGGAATGGTCATCAGATTGTATGGTTTCACTCCCCCTCCATATTTTTTGCCTACCTTCCTTACCCCTAGGTTTTTCTCTATGGATATCATCAGGAAGAAGTTAACTATGGAAATTGAGTGCATCTTGAAGTACAAGAAGTTTATGACATCAAGTACCCCTGGGATGTGGTTCCTTTTACTATTACGAACAAAAATTCTCTACCCACGGTTGAAAATTTGTTGAATGAAATGGAGTTTCCTACATAGCCTATGGTTAAATATGAACCTCATCAAGTCATCTCAAACAGAAGGAAATCTTTCAAGAGGAATCCTTTCAAGTACGAAGAGGTGGTTCGACTAGTGGATGCTACCAACTGGGAGGATTACCCAAAGGGGGCTCCCAAAGATGCTAACATGGATGAATATTCCAAATCTTCTTTGAAATACATCACATCATTAATGTCTGATATTTCAAAAGTGGTTTTAAAAACGATGAACGTCACTCCTCTGTCCAGTTCCTCTGATAAAACCAAGAAACAGGACGGTTCAGACCCCATGGATATTGAAGATGAGGACACTTCCAGGTCGCCAAAGAGGCAGAGGATTGAAAAAGAAGGAGAATTGGTCCAAAATCTAGCAGAAAATAGAGAGAAGCAAGGGGATACAATAGACGGGTCCATTTTTGAAGTCAAGGAATATTCATTTGTTGACACCCCGGCTGGTTCCATGTCCCAATTCAGGGATAAGATGGAGTTGTTGGATAAATACAAAGAAACCAAGGAGACAACTGCAGAGGAAACTCTGAAGCCATGTGCAGAGGTGAGGAAGGTTTATGTTCAGGATGTGTCACTTATTGATGTCAGAGACCATACACGCAACACATTGAAATTGGAACTAACAATGGATAGTAAGGTGGCTGAAATAGGGATGAACCTGGACGACATCCCCATCCCATACCTAATCCATTTCCATAAGAAAATTGGGGACACATTTTTCGTAGACTTGCTAAAGACCACCCTAAAGTTTTCTAAGCTGGAAGTTACCAAGAGAAAAATTGAAAACCAACTAAGACAATAAAAGGGAAAGAATCTGGCACGACAGGCACAAATCAAGAAGCTATAGACGTATCTTCTAGCTGCTAGAGGACAAGCGAAAAAGGGAGAAGGAATGAAAAATTTGTTGGAGGAAAAGGAGAATTCCATCCAACTGTTAAAGAAGAAATTAAATATTACTGCTACTCGATTATTGGAAGGACTAGAGCTAGCTGAGATGAAAAGGGAGAAGGAAGACATAAAGAAGGAGCTATTGGATTGCAAAGCGAAGATATTAAAATTCACTGACAAAGAAAAGCAATGGAAGAAGGACATGATTTTGGTAGTGGAAAGTGAGAATACCTTGAAATACAAACATGTTGAGATAGAGAAGAAACTGCAAGAAAGGGAGAAAGAACTTGAAGACAGGATGATGCCTCTTGTAGCTCAATCGAGTGAATAGGATATAGTACAGGCCATGTCCTAGGTGAGTTTAAAGAATGAAAAATTGATTGGGTTGAGACATCAAAACAAGGTATTGGAGGACTTGGGAGTGAAAAAATAACAAGAAAGGAAAGGTTGGAAGGCCGAGTCCCAAGCCTGGGAGGCCAAATGTCATGAACTGGAAACAAAGAACAACAAGTTGATTAAACAAGTGACAGGCCAATCACAGGTTTTGGGGGGGAAAAAATCATCTGGGATGCTATCATTGAATAAGAAAACAAGTTCAAGCCCTACTTGGACTATATCTTAGAAAAGGAAATGGTAATGCACTCATCTAAGCAGGTTATGGAAGTGGCAAAGAAAAAGTTGAACAAAAAACCAGTTGAGTATGCCACCAATGCTATTAATTTCCTGAACAATCTATCATAGGATGATCTAAGTAATTCCAATGTTAAATATAGGATCGCCATCATGAGTTGGTCAAGGAAAGTAATAAACAAACATCACCACCTAGACACCGTCCAAGAAAAGGTGGAAAGTTTGGCTCACTAGGTGGAATTGTTCATTGAAATATTTGACCCTCTATTCAAGAAAGAGCTCCCCTTCTTCTGGAAGGGGAGGGGTCCTATGATGACTAAGGATGCATACTATGAACAATTAGTTGAGCACAGGAAAGTCACCTAAACTTCACGGATATGACTTAGTCATTGACCGAAAGAATAATCGTGGATAAACTAGTCGATGAATTTGAGGTCTTGTTCAACTTCAAAGAAGCATGTGCACACTTATAGAGTTTTTCCTATCATAGCCACCTCGAGCTATGTGTGTTGGAGAATTAAATGGATGTGCTGGAATTACCAACACCTGATCAGTGGAGGATGATTGAAACGTTTGGAAGGACCAGATACCTACTACATGCCCCGCCTGGAGGGGAAACAAACCAATACGAGCGAGCACCAAACTGTTAAGGATTCTTTGAGTCATCACCATCACACTAAGCAAGCCTGGCCCCCATCCGTCGCATTACTTTTTTTTCATGCATGCATGTTATTCCTTATTGCCTAAGCAGGGTGAACACGCCACTTCACAGCTGTCAAAATGTACTATGTTGATTCAGGATTGATTCCCCATTTTTGTAAACTTAATTAGGCTCTGTTTCGAGGTTGGTCTCAAGATCGCTTGCATTATAAATATAGCCTCCTCAGAGGAGGACAACGAGGTTTTTGGATTTGAATTTCATATTTTTTAGGCCTATACACCGGAATTGTAGCTCTGCAAACATTTATGGGAGTAGTAATGAAAATGCTTCTCAGCAGTTATGAGATTCATCACGGTGTTTGTATTTAGATTGTGTTCTCTGTTATGCCATTTTCCATATGTGTTGATTTCCATTGAATGATTTCTAGTTGTATGAAAATAATTCGGTTCATTAAGTGCTCTTTTCATCAGATGTAGCATTTGTTATGCATTTGTAATGGTGGTTATGGAATTCATCCCAAATAGATTCTCCATCTATTCTATTTCCCTTATCATGTTATTCTGCTAAGGGTGTTGCAAGGGATTCATCCATAGATAGGTGCCCCTTGTCATACTAGGATTTTCTCCTTTCTCCTATCACCATTTGAAACTATTTAGTTGAATATTTCACTTACTTTGCCTCATAATGCAAAGAGAAATCATCATTCATTATCTGTTATAATTACCTTGAATAATTCATACTGTGACTCCATTTCCTGATGGTTGTGATCTATGTTTGTCTTTTAGTACCGGTTTATGAACAAACTCTATTTCCAGTAGAAATCTAGTATTTTGCATGCTTGTTTAAAGATATATGTATATGTGACACCCCTTGTGACATGAGAGAGCCCTCTCTGAGTGCATTGAATAGAATGCAATCTAAATGTTGGTTTGAAATGGTTACCCCCTATGACTTCCTACCACAACCATACGAAAATTATAGGGTGCTAACACTCTGATTGGAGAAATAATATAAACACCAACACCATCCCCATTCTTACTTATGGACCCATCAAAATATAGAGTCCGCAATCCTTCTTCATTCTATTTCTTTTCTAAAAATTCCTATCTTTTTACAAATTCCTTGTCCTCTTTTACCTCTATGTATACAGGAACTTCAGGATCAGTGTGAGGCCCATCATTAAAAAATATAGAGGATCTTATATCAGTATCAATGTCATAAATAGGATTATTTTCAGGCTTATCTTGACTGTTGACCAGATAGGCTAACCTCTTCTCGCTATATAATATTTTGTTTCCTCCAAACAAACGTATAGTGGCATATGACATATCCATTTGCAGAGTTCCTTTCAATTTTGATGCCCAAGATATTGGCAACAACATGCCAAAATTCGGAGGAATGTTAGCTACTACAACATCTATCACAATGCTTTTAGCTGGAAGTTATGAAAGGGTTACCACCATATATTTTATCAATCCCACACATGTGAAATTTCTGGAATCAAAAGAATACAGGTCTTTGTACGGCCTAGTAATCTCCAATCTCAGACTTTCTAATACTACTCTTGGCATCATATTATGAGATGCACTAGATTCTAACATGGCATTGTGAAAGATCATATCATGTACATTAAGACTCAAAAAAAAGGAGGTACCTACTCATCATCTGTATCTTCAATTTTGGGTCCGAGGACAATAGTAGGAAATTCATCTGTTACTTCTGAGATATCTGGCTGATAATCACCCTGATTCTTAACCATTTTAGTAATTTTTTATCTGTATTCATTATTTCTCAATAGTTCATTAAAAGGAATAAAAATCTTGATTTTTTACAACTCTGATTGCATATTGAATGATGAATTTGGTCTATCTACGTCAATTGGCACTGGCTGTTTATTTTCTTTTGACTTTTTCTCTTTATATTCTATATTTTTCTGTATAGTAGTATCTTTATGTTTTTCCTTTTATTTTTATGAATTTTGTTGGGTATTGGAAAGCTGATTTGGTTTGGGATTTCCTTTATTTATTATTACATCGGGACTTCTCAATTTCAACTTTTCCTGAAAAATCATCAATGGTGTTTTCGTACCCTCTCTGATATTGTTTTGAATCTATCTCTGAAATAGGAATCTCATCTTCTTGAGCAAAAAAATTATGCTCCTACTCAGTTAAGTATATGTCATAATCAATATCATCAAAGTGATTAATATGGTTATCCATTGGATCTTCTTCTCCCTCCTCGTCAACCAAATTTTCTAGGAATGGTGGTCTAACTTGTTGATCTTCAAGGTTTCTTTGAGGAGGAGGAGGTCTTCTAAATTTTGGATTTATTACTGGATTTTCAAGTTGCTCTATGTTAGGTGGCTTATTGTATAGAGCCAACTTGTCCTTCAATCTCTCCATACTCTTCATCATCATTTCAAATTTGACATCACTTGCAGAAGAAGGGGCAGAGGTAGATGGTTTATTTTCCTATCTTCTCCTATCTACCTCCACTCTATTTTTCATTTTTCCTGAGGCCATCAGGTTTGCTTCTACTTCTAAATCATCTTTAAACATAGTAGGCAAACTGGTAGATTTTCTTTCTATTAATAATAATGCAAAATCACTATCAAAGGCATTTGCATAATGAAGTTTAGAAGCACCTACCAAGGGTTTAATATCAGCAGGAATAGAATTGTATACCCTCATGAATCTACTGGAAAAATCATGTACAGACTCAAAGTTCCTTTTTTTAATTATAATATTGAAACAGTATTTGTAAAGGGCCTTTCTTGGCCTCCCACCTATCCAAAAACATGGTCTGTAAGGCTTCAAAAGTGGAATAGTCTCTACTTGCAAGTCCTTAAACCATATTTTTTCTTCCCAAACAAAATCTATGCAAAAACCCTCATTTTTTGATCACCATAATCCACCTCCTCTAAGTCGATAAAATCTTCAAATCTGTCCATGTGTTGTCTTGCTGTAAAATTTCCCTCCCCATCATATAAAGAAATTCTCTGTGAATAATTTTGAGGGAAATCATGTAGAACAGCAGGCAAAGCAAAAGGTGCAAACCTGGACAATACTACTCTAGGAGGGTTTTGAAGAGCATGAGGGATTTGAGGGGGACTATGAACAGAACTTGTAGGTTAAAGTTGAATAGTTTGTGGAGGAGAATTAATTCCTTTTGATTTTACAGTGTTTTTCAAGTTATGCCACAAGGAATCTAGCAAATATGATTCAAATCTATTGGGATTAATTTTTGTTTTCTTTAAGTCTGATTCATATTTTGATCTTAGTAAATAATTTCCAACGTTTACTCCCAAATCCAAATCTTGAAAACTATAGAACTCTTCTTGAAACAAACACCTTTCATTTTGAGAAGTACTAACTTTTTCTTTTCCACTCCTACGTCTAAACAGACTCTTTGGGTTTTCCACACTTTTTAAAATTTCATAATCAGGATTACCTCATGTGTGTGCCCTCCTAGAAGCCAGGATGTCTTCTGAAATCTTCTTTTAAAATCAACATGGAGTCACCAAGGAAAATGTACAAATGTCCACAGATGCAGAAAATCCTGTTTTCCCACAAATATCCTATATTTCTTTGAAATATTGAAATCTTTTTCGTTCCCCTCATGGAATATTTGAACTTGCGTTCCTCGGCAATGGCGCCAATATGTTATCACTCAAAATGTACCTCCGGTTGTAAAAAGGTAATCTCAAGGTAACCACAAAACCAAGATTTAAAAAAGAAAGATGGATTATTTCTCTCCAGAGAGGTATCTCTCAATGATTGTTTTCATGTGATAATGTGATCTACAACAATATCTAGGAGCGCAAGAGACTCTCACAATTTGAATTACTTCGCAAAAACCAGCAAAAAGCTTGAAAGAGGAACAAAATTTACATACACATGTGAACACAAAGTGGATATTATTGAACTATCTAACATCTAAATGTGTTAATAACAAATATATATTACATTTGGATCAATTTGTGAGGCTTAGGAATCCAAATCTGAGTGTAAATGTGACATGGCCAAAATTGACCTCAACCCCCCCTAGGTGGACCAATCAAGCTCCAACTCAGCCCAAACAGTCACGAATCCTCATGTGAACGTTGATGAATTATGTTGGGGAAATAAATGACTCTAAATCATGCGTGGGTGAGAAAATAGAGGAGTGTGGGAGGATCAATGTGACAATAAATGCTCCTAGGAGAGCCAAAAAATGACAAAATCCATCATTAGCACCCCTAGTTAAACCCAATTTCCCCAATTCAAGGAGGTATCACACCAAGTAAATAAATGAGGGCGCACATGTACTTGATTGACCAACTATAGCGCTGGTGCATGTGTGAATGGTCTGCAAAATTACCAGTTCACCTCCTAGGTCCAATTCCCTAAGTTTAAACCAAAGCAACATAATGCTTACAAGCAAATGAAATTTACTAAGGTATAAACTAGGTACTAAGGATGGATTACTATTCTAACACCCCCCCTTAACCATGACTTAGTGTAACTAAACCAAATTGTTATGAAGGCCTTGGAAACAAATTTTCAAGTCACTTGATACAATAGAAATTTATTTGTCCATGAAAAATAAGGAAAAGAGGAAAACCACATGGGAACAAAACCTCTCCTCAAAAATGTACATGTGGCTGAAAATTGAAAGTGAATGGTATCCATCACCATCCATCACTCACTCCAAGAAATTATCTCAAGTAAGTGAATATCTTCTCAGTAAAACTCTTGGTGAATATGTCAGCAGTTTGCTCGGTGGATGGGCAATACTGCAAGGTAATCACCCAATCATGCACTAAGCCCCAAATGTAGTGCATATGAATCTCTATGTGCTTGGTCCTCTGCCTCTGTACTAGCTCTGTAGATATCTTTATGGCACTTTGATTTTCACACCAAATTATAGTGGGTGAATCAATTGTAACATCAAGCTCTCGAAGAATTCCTTGCAACCACATACATTGTGTGGTTCCATTCACTGCTCCCCTGTATTCGGCCTCAGCTGAAGAAAGAGAAATTGTGTGTCGTTTTTACTTGAAAAAAAAATGGGACCATCATCAAGATTAAAAACAAAACTTGAAGTGGCATCTATGTCATTGGGATCTCCATCCCAATCCGAATCAGAAAATCGTACTAGTTCTAGTGGAGAACTAGTTGCATAGTGTAACTCAAAACTCATGGTTACTTGAATATACTGAAGGATTTTTTGGATGCCTTAAAATGTACCCCATGTGTCTGCTTCATATACCTTTCTACAGCACTAACAGAAAAAACTAAATCAGGTCTAGTATGTGTAAGGTACAACAAACTACCAGCTAGTTGTTTGTACAGTGAGCAATCTACCAAAGGAGAATCACCAAATACACCTAGTTTTATGCTAGAAATAAATGGGCACTTGGCTGCCTTACAATAAACCATTTTAAACTTTATTATCAGATCTGAAGCATACTTATATTGTTTGAGCATGATGCCTAGTTCAGATTGCTCAATTTCCAATCCAAGAAATTGTTTTAGCAATCCTAGATTAGTCAGTGCAAACTCACTGTGTAGAGATGCCTTAATTGATCCAATTTGTTTGGTGTGGCTCCCTGTAATTAAGAGGTCATCAACATATAGTACAATAACCTAAAATGCATCATCATTTTTCTGCAAATACACATTTGGGTCAGACTTGCATCGAATGAAACCAATTGAGAGAAAAAAAACTATCCATTTTAGCATACCAAGCACTTGGGGCTTGCTTGAGGCCATAGAGTAACTTCTTCAACCTGAAAAAAAGGGAAGGATCCTCTTGGAAAAATTTAGGTTTCTACATGTATATCTCTTCATGTATTTCACTATGGAGGAATGCACTCTTCACATCCATGTGGTGAACCTCCCAACATTTATTAGTAACAATGGCTAAGACTAGCATGATTGAATCCATCTTTGCAACCGGTGCAAAGGTATCGGTATAGTCCACTCCTTGGACTTGAGAAAATCCTTTGGAAACTAATATGGCCTTTTACTTAATGTTAGAACCATTTTCAGCAATTTTGGTTCTAAAAACCCACTTACATTGCACAAGCTTCCTCTTAGGAGGTAAGGGAACCAATTCCCAAGTCTCATTCTCTTGGAGAGAATTCAATTCATCTTGCATGGATGATTGCCACCTTGGTTCATGAAAAGATTCCTGATATGACTATGTATCATATATGATCATCATATCACAGTGCTCAGCAAGATTAATTTCACTTTCATAAGAACCATTGTGAAATTGGGATCTTGTTTTCCTAGGATCTAGAGGATTTCCTCCTAGATCCTCTGCAATTTGTATGGTTTTCTCAGCCCATTGGGCCTTGAAGGTGATTCATGTACAGAAATGTCATCTTCATCCATGTCATTGTCAAAATTATCAGAAAAAATAGAGCTTGAATCATCACTTACATCATCATGGTTTTGGGGAGAAGAGCATTCCCCTGGTACTAGCTCAAAATATGGTATGAACTCCTCTTCGAATTGAACACTCCTCTCAATGAAAGTTTTGTGTGTGGATGTATCAAAGAGGTTATAACCCTTTGTTTATTAACCATAATAAACCATGATACATTCTTTTCTCTATGGTTTCAAATCCTTCCTCTTTTCTGTTGGAATTCGAGCCCATGCCCTTCAGCCAAAAATCTTGAAATGTGAGATGTTTGGTTTGTGACCAAACCAAGCCTCGTAGGGTGTTTTCCCTTTCACTGATTTATGTAAAGCCCTATTCTGAATATATGAAACACAATTGATGGCTTCAGCCCATATCTTAGGACTTAGATCCTTCTCCCCAATCATGCATGTGACCATCTCTTTGAGAGCCCTATTTTTCCTCTCTGCCACACCATTTTGATGTGGTGTGTAGGGTACCGAATGTTGAACTTGGATGCCACATTCCTCACAAAGGTTCTGCAAATTATTATTGACATGCTCTTTACCATTATCAGTCCTAAGTATTTTAATCTTATTCCCACTTTGGTTCTCCACTAGGGCCTTCAAAATCTTCAATGTCTCAAATACTTTAGATTTTAACTTAAGGAAGTACACCCAACAGAGCCTTGAGTAATCATCTATGAAAGTGAGAACATACCTTGATCCTCCATAGGAGGGAGTGGGAAGAGAGCCAATGAGATATGAATGTACCAATCCAAGTGTTTCTATAGCTCTCCTTTCCTTCCCCTTCTCATAGTTGCACTCTGGATTCTTTCCCACTACACAACTAGTGCATGCACCATTGGAAGATTTGATAGGAGGACGCCCTTCCACCATCTCATCCTTGTTGAGTTCTTGAAAGTATTTCTAGTTCATGTGTCCAAATCTCTCATGCCATAACTTGGAGGTCTCATTGGAATGAGATAGAAGTGATTTTCAACTGAAATTTGGAAGAAATTTGGAGAATTTATACATTCGTGCTTGGTTATCTGCATACCCCAATCCCACAATTTGGTTGGAGGAGATTTCTGCTATCTCTACCAAACCTAGATTAAATGTTACTATCTTGGATTCTCTAGTATGTGTAATTTGGTATACTGACTAAAAATCAGATACATAAAGGAAATCATTGAAATATACATGGTCAAGGTCGATCCTACCAACTCCCTTGGTATGGATTTCAGAGTCATTTGACATTCGAGCAGCTGGGCCACTATTTGAATGCATGGAAGTGAATAGCTCTCTGACAAAGGTCATATGCCTAGATGCTCCCGAATCAATGATGAAGGTGGAGGGATCATAAGAACATGCAACCAAAGCATGGCATTTCTCCTTGTTGTCGTAACCTGACCTGCCATCTTTCTTCCGTGCACCATCTGGGACAGCAATGTTGTTTTTCTCTAGCAGTTGTACCATCATGTCAATGGTATTCATCATGCAGGAGCTCTCCGGATTCCATCCCTTGTGGCAATAGGTGCATTTGGTTTTCTCCTTGCCCTTCCTGTCATTGTCCTTACAAGTATTCAAACCCCCATCAGGATTCTTGGGTCTGTCTTTCTTTTTCTTCTCTGGTTTTTTTGAACTCTTGGAATTATTCTTTCCTTTGGAGGAATTTGAAACACCTTCAATAGGTGATTGATCCTTGTTTGTTTTTATAGTGCCAATATGAACTAGCTTTTCCTTCTCCTGGGTTAAGGACTCCATGAAGCTTGCTAGTGTTGAAATTTTCCAATTTTGAATGGTTAGCTTGCCAGAAAGGAATGTGCTAACAAACACTGAGTATTTTGGCCCCAACTTTGAAAGGATTTATAGTATTAGTCATAATTCCTTCTTCTCAATTCCACACTACTTGAGTTGAAGTACTAGAGACTTAACTTTGGTAAAGAACTTCTGGATAGTGTCAAAATGCGTTGGGCTTGGGGTAATGAGCTTGTTTTTAAGGTGGTGTCCCCTCAAATCATCAGTTTTCCCAAAGAGAGATTCGAGCTTCTACCACACTTCATTTGGGTTTTTCAAACTGTTAACATTAAACATGAGATCTCTTGAAATTCTTAGACACAACAATTCAAAAGCCTTGTCAATTATATTGAAGTATTTTGACTTCTCTACTATAGAGTTTGGTTCCATTTATGTACCCATGGTGTCCCTATAGAGACCCTTAGATCTCAGTTGGATGACCATATAGACCTTCCATTTGAAGTAATTAAATGGAGTGAGAAATATGTGGTTTGGATCCATCTCTGCTTGCGCTAGTGGTGAGATTTTGTTGAAAGTACCTGCAAAAACACTCAAATTTATCCAAAAATCTCTCAAAACGCAGCTCAAACACTCAAAATTGGTATGCAACTCCAGTCATCTCTGATACCATGTGATAATTTTATCTACAGCAAGGTCTAGGAGCGCAAGAGACTCTCACAATTTGAATTACTTTGCAAAAACCAGCAAAAAGCTTGAAAGAGGAATAAAATTTACATACACATGTGAACACAAAGTTGATATTATTGAACTTTATAACAACTGAATGTGTTAATAATGGGTATCTATTACATCTATATAAATTCGTGAGGCTTAGGAATCCAAATCTTAGTGTACATGTGACAAGGCCAAAATTGACCTCAATCCCCCCTAGGTGGACTAATCAAGCTCCAACTCAGCCCAAACAGTCACGAATCCTCATGTGAACATTATTGAAGTGTGCTGGGGAAATAAATGACTTTTAGGCATGCGTGGGTGAGAAAATAGAGGTGTGTGGGAGGCTCAATGTGACAATAAATGCTCCTATGAGAGCCAAAAATGACAAAATGCATCATTAGCACCCCTAGTCAAACCTAGATTCCCCAATTCAAGGAGGTAGCACTCCAAGGAAATAAATGAGTGCACACATGTTCTGGGTCAAACAACTATAGCGTTGTTGCATGTGTGAATGGTCTACAAAATAACCAGTTCACGTCCTAGATCAAATCCCCTTAGTCTAAACCATAGTAACTTAATGTTTACAAGCAAATGAAATTGACTAAGGTATAAACTAGGTACTAAGGATGGATTACTATTCTAACATTTCATAAGACCATATATATAAACAAGAAATAAAATTCATATTATTGTTGTTGTTGGTTGAAACAAGGCAAGTACACATTGGGCAATGGAGTCAAAATAAATGTATCAATTAGAGTGATTGCATGGAAATTTATAACAAAGGAAAGGTAGCCATCTAGTCACAGTCAAAATGCTTTGGTATGGTGAAATAGAAGAAATGAGGAACAATCCATTAACATGGGAATCTAACAAGGATGAATCCAATGCTAACTTTAGTGGAATAGGTTTTGTGAATATCTTAAATCAATAGACAGAGCATATATGTATGAATTATGTAGTATCAAAAATACATCTCAGACATGAAAAGAAAACATTATGGAAGTAATAACAGGAAATACATTCACATGAGGAAAGGAAAAACATACTGTAACATAAACAACACATGAATCTTTGCAAAATGCTAGCTTTGGCTCTGTAATTTTATTAAGATAAGTCTCAAAATACAACATTCAACTCTCATAGTTTCCAACCCTTTTTTCATTACAATAACTGGTTCTTATACAAATTGCTCCATGAGATGTAAATAACAAACTTATAAAAATAGGCATAACCGTCTTTACATGTGGCATCGCCACTTATTAATTACTAACTGCTTTCGAAAAATAAACTAAGTCCCTAACTAACTAATTTTTCAGAAATAACTCTTCCATGATCTTCAAAATATCTTCAAGCATGCAGTGTATATCGGGATCTTCCATATTTCTCGATTAATTTCCATTGCTCCACAAAAGGCAAGTCCAAGGTGGACATTTCCTTCTCTAGTACACGCAGCTCCACATGGTCCCTGTATGAATAGTATGGAAAATGTGCACTAACTGCTTTCAAAAAATAAACTAAGTCCCTAACTATCTATTTTTTTAGAAATAACTCTTCCATGATCTTCAAAATATCTTCAAGCATGTAGTGTATATCAGGATCTTCCATATTTCTCGATTAATTTCCATTGCTCCACAAAAGGCAAGTCCAGGGTGGACATTTCCTTTTCTAGTACACGTAGCTCCACGTGGTCCATGTATGAATAGTATGGAAAACGTGCACACATGGCCTTGAAAAAAAAAACCATCTTAAAATCATCTGCCAGCTTGTCGGCAATTGTTTTGCCTGATAACGACTATTGCATGTCTATAAATTTAGTATGGTATGGCATGCATTCATTTAACCTGTCTTGATACTCTTTATGTAACATCATGCCACCTTTCTCTTCCCAAAATAAAGGGATTCCCTTCTTACAAAGTTTCATTGGCAATTTGGCAGCTCAACAAAATTTGCTCAACACCAAGAGCGAGCCATATGGGCCCACGCATAGACCTTCCACATCAACACGCCTTTCTCTTCCCAAACTAAAGAGATTCCCTTCTTACAAAGTTTCATTGGCAACTCAACAAAATTTGCTCAACACCAAAAGCGAGCCATTAGACCTTCCACATCAACACGCAAGCCAATTCAACAACAGAAAAATACAAGCGAGCCATATAGACCCACACATAGACCTTCCACATCAACACACAAGCCAATTCAACAACAACAAAAAGACAAAATTTGCTCAACGCCAAGAGAGAGCCCCATATGGGCCACGCATAGAACTTCCACATCAATACGCAAGCCAATTCAACAACCTAAAAATACAAAGTTTGCCATCAAAGTCCAAGCGCTAGGCTAAAATACTTTCTTTTGTTTAGTTAAGCAAAACCACCAGCATATATAAAGCCTTATAATACTTTTCATCTTTTGCATGTGGGATATTTCCAAAGTATAAAAAAACCAATTCAACAACCTAAAAATACAAAATTTGCCATCAAAGTCCAAGCGCCTAGCACCCAACGAATACTTCACATCTTGTTTCGTTTGGTAAAACAAAACCACCAGCATATATACAGCCTTATAATACTTTTCATCTTTTGCATGTGGGATATTTCCAAAGTATAAAAAAACAACGCAAACAGTAATAGGTGTCGTGTACAAAAGTATGCCGCAGCATTTGGAGAGAGCCATTTGGTTTTCGAGGGGAAATTAACTCTATTTTTCGGTCTCTCTTATAAGTAGAGATTAGTCCACGTTTGATAACCTCGAGAACTGTAGTATAGAGATGGAAAGATCCCGGGTGTGCTGGTTTCCAATTCTCAAACTCGTTGATGATCATTTCTTTCCTTGCTGTGATTTTTTCTTCTAACTGAAAGGCGAGATATGACCCGCTATGAAGAGCTGGACTTGATTTCGATATTTGCTATATGGTGTTCGACTTCTGCATGAATCTTAGAGAGATTATCGTTCCAAGTGTAAATTCTTATCCACTAGAAGCATTAATGAAAGATTGCAAGGATTACTTTGAAGAAACTGGTCAAACGGTCTCTTTTGAATATACACTGTTGGCCGGTGTGAATGACAGCCCAGAGCTTGCAAATATGCTTCGTCGTTTGGGTCGTGTTCATCATGTTAACTTGATACCATTTAACCAAGTTGTTGATTCTGATTTCCAATGTCCATATAAGAAAGCGTTAATAGCATTCGCTGAAGTGTTTGGAGCTGGTGACAGATAAGGAGAGATTGTCTTTAGGCGTGAAGGAATTGGGAAGCTGCAGTATATATCCTCAGAACTTAGAGCACAATCTGAATGGAAGATTTGTTGTGGTTTGTGGGGATGGTGAATACATTATTTATATGGCCCTTGCATGGAGAAACAAATCCTTCGTATTTTCCCTTAAGTTTGTGTGGACATCAGATGAAGAATATGTGGTTCTAAAAAGCATCTCCAAGATCAAAATATTCAGTAAAACATTTCAGGAGAAAAATATTAGACCAAAATTTTCAACTGATTCTGTCTATGGTGGAACATTGTTGGCAATATGTTCAAATGATTTTGTTTGCTTCTATGATTGGGTTGAATGATATGAAATTCGGTGAATTGATATCTATTTGGATAACAGCGGCGGTCTTCTTGCAATTACAAATAACGGTTCATTCTATATTTTGATCCAACCTGATCGTAAATTGCTTTTCTACACAGATAAATTCAGGATTTTGAACAAAGTTTCCATTATCGATGAGAATGAAGGTGTGTAGATAAAGAGATAGCAGAGAACTACGATGCTGCCAAAGAAAAATACTTGACAGTATTTCTAAAGTGATATGGTTTGTGTTTAAATTCATGTAAACAGAATTGGGATCAATGGCGCAGGTGAGAGATACCTAGCATTCAATGGATCAGGTTGATTTCGCTGCCACAACTTGCAGGAGAAAACAAATTTTCAAGATCTGCGAAACTTTTGGTCCAGTCAAAGATGTCGGTGCAAACATTATTATGATATCGCGGGAAAGTATTGGGAAAGTATTGAGCACTCTATGTTCTTTTCAATGCCAGAAAAGGAAGTCGGTGTTGTTGCAGAAGCCTTAAATAAGATATCTGAAGAAGCTCTGGATGTTGGGCGTCTTTCACAGGTGGAGGTCGTTTCTGATTGCAGCATTTTGGCAGCTGTTAGGTAATGCATGGAAAGTACACCTGGATTTTGCACTACTTTATTTAATGCTCTAGTAAATGCCAATATAAACGTTCTGGTTATTGCTCATGGTTTCTATGAGTACAATATTATAGTGGTGATGAAGTAAAAGTGGATCTTTCCAAAAAAATAAATTGATGAAGGAATGATTTCAGAGAACCATAAAAATACAAAACAAATGAATATTATGAGAATATGGTTGATGCAAATGCAGAGGTTTATTTTTTTAAACATTCTAGAAATGCAATCAAAATTCTTCCTAGCTTACCAAGAAACACAATTTAGTGAGCTTTGATACTATACAAAAATGAAAGTGTAGGAATTAAGTTGAAGCTTGTGGCCAAGTTTCATACAGGTAGGTACCAGTGCAGGTGATTTTCACAAGCTAATGAAACATATGAAATTCTATTAGTCCAAGTCAAACAGTTTGGTTTTTATGAAAAAGAACCATTAGTAAATGCAAAAGTTGCGGATATTTGGTACTTTAGTCATCAACTTCAAATAGTTATTTCCTCCATTTAAATAGCTATTTCCTCCAAATGGGAGAGAGAATTTTCCTCAGAATAGGATGATATACACTAACCTCGCTTAGTTTTTCCATAGGTATCACATTTTAAGATAGTTGAAACGATATTCACATTGCATTTTTCCAGAAATTTGAATTCGTGTCTGAACCATCAAATTCAAATGTTCCAAGAAACTACGAGGAAATCTAGCAAAATGAAGACATAGGTTTCGTTGGGGACAAATGGGATTACAAAAAAATATATCATAATTTACACATATTTCATTATTTGAGATATGCAGGTGGGGTTCTGAAGCCTATTTTTCAGCAATCCGCTTCGTGAAAAGAAGGAAATCAGTTGTAACTGTTTTTATTTTGAGAATATAGTTAGATTTTGAATTTAACACTAGGTAGAGGTTTTTTTTCTATATATTCATATGTATTTGATAGATTTAGGTTTGTATTTCCAAAAGTAGGCAGACTCTTCATTGTAATGATTTCAATTACTGTAGATGAATAAAATTACAGAGATGGAATGTTGAAGTTTTTGTATGGAAGAGATTCTTGTGCCATCTTTTTCTTTAGTAAGTGATCTTCTTGTGTAATTGTTTTTCCAGTATATCACTCCATTTTTGTATTTTCTTTCATGTTTGCACAGTAATTTTATGGACTAGAATTCATTCTTAATGCTCTAGGTCCATTGTTTCAAACATTTTTAAACATTTTTCTGCTAAAATTTTACAGAACTCGCCCTAGTTAGGTGTTATGTTTGATAGACTGTCTCCTTTGTCTTTTAATCAACCTACAAATTCCTCAAGATTGAGGAAATGATGTCTACCTTTCCTCTATCCATGATCCTTTCAAACCCTTACCTCTTGCAACCAAACTCAGATCTAATTTTTTACTCCATTTCTCAATAGTATCCTCCATGATTGTCTTACCAAATCTTTAAAAAACAACTTGTCCTATCAGAAATATGACCTTCTGACTGTCATTGATTGAATATCTTGAGTAAGAAGGCTTCGTAAATATTGATATATCCCTCTCTAATTGTATTAGTTCAAAAATACAGTGTAAAGTGGTTTTGTGGTTACCTCGGGATCTACCTTTCACAACCTGGATACATGTTGAGTGATAACACAAGGGATCAAACTTGTCAATGAATAGCTTCACCTAATGTAACGTAATATCTATCTTATCTTGAACTGTGTCCAAATTTTGATGTTTACTGAAAACCTTTCTAGCCCAAGTTATAATAGATATTCTATCTTTAATATTGGAAGTCTTCAATTCCTCCTCTGTCAACCCATTTAGAAAATCTATAGTGTTTTTGTTCATAATCTATGGGGTTTTTATTTAGCGTTTCATTTACTATTGTCACGGTCTTCTTAGCTGATTGAATCACCATTTCCTTATCTAAAATGTGGTCCAAATAGGGCATCAATTTAGTTGTTTCTAATATGAGTGCATCCCAAATTATGTGCTTTGCTCCTTGTACATGCAACTGCCATGTAACCTATTTTGTTAACTTGTCATTTTTATTCTATAATTTCTGGCACTTTGCTTCCCATGCTTTTCTTTCTTGTTCTCTCTTCAAAGCTAAACTTTCCAAGTTTTTGTTCCGGTTCCTTAGACCCACAATCTCTAACTCCTTAAAACTAACTTGTGACATTACCTGCACAAGAGATTGCTCACCAGATTCTGTAGAAGGAGGAATTATTCTATTTTCAAGTTCCTTTTATTTTTCTTGTAGTTTATTTTCCAACTCTTCATATTTTTTCTTGATATCCTTTTCACTTTCGACCAGAAGAGACATATCTCTTTCCCACTGCTTTTCCTTCTCTGCAAATTTTAACAATTTATCCTTGCAGTCAGTTAACTCACCATTCAAATATTCTTTTTCCTTTTCAAGATCTGTTAGCTCAGAAGTTTGTATCAACTAAGTGGATGGGATCTTCATATTCTTCTTCAATAATTGAATGGTTCTCTCTTTTTCATTCAATAATATATGTGTGGTGGCCCCTCTGTCTGCTTAACTGTCAGTAGACAACAAGTCTGTTTGTAACTTTTTGATTTGTTGTTGGTGGGATTTGTTTTCCACTTTTTCTTGCCTGAGATGATTTTCAATTTTACTTTTGATGGATTGTAATCTAGACACTTTCAATGTTGCCTTCAATAGATTGGTGTATATAATATCCCCAGCTTGTTTGTGCAAATGAATCATGTCAGGAATGGGAATATTTTCCAAGCTCATCTTCATTTCAACAACCTTATTCTTAGTTGTTATTGCCAAATTCAATGTATTCTGAGTATGATCCCTAACGGTCACTAGGGATACATCCTAACTAGAAATTTTCCTGACTTTTGCATATAATTTCAGAGCTTTATCTGAAGCCACTTCCTTATCATATTTATATTTATCAAATAATTCAGATCTATTCTTGAATTGGGAAGTGGAATCAGTGGGTGTTTTAGAAAAAGCAGATTCTTTAACCTCAAATGCGGGTTCTTTCACCTTCGTTTTATTCTTCTTATTACCATTGACCTCTATTATTTGTACAAGTTGTCTTGTTTCTTCAACCTTTTGCTTCTTAGGTGTTCTTGCAGTATCTTCCTCCTCTGTGTTTGGGGCATTAGAGAAGTCTCTTTTATTTGTTTTCACCGAGCAGCTGGCTATTATTATAAATCTTTACGTTGTTACAAGCATGCTAGAAGGACCAGTTGTAATGAGCTTACCTCCTTTACTAAAGAAGTGGGATCCTCTTGCATATCTACATCCCTATGGGTCTCATGAGGGTATATCAACCAGTTTGCAGTCTCAAATAGACCTGCAACATCAAAATGATCAAAGGGCTTATTCTTGTTTACTTGCCTCCTGATAGAAATGATATGATGGGGATCATAGTTTATGGAAACATCAGTTTGAAACCACATTTCTCTCAATAAGATTTCTATCATTGGTAGAGAAGACTTGTTCTTTATGATGAATGGGCCTACAACCCATGGGAACTTGATCTCTGAAGACTTCTTGAAGTTAAGAAAATATTCATTTTCCACTATCATCTATTGTCTAATTAAATCCAAGGAAAACACTCTATCAGTCAAGAATGCAAGAAAAATGTAGGGTTGATGAACAAACCCATACAATCTAATTATTGCACACTTCTACAATAGAAACTAGTCTCATATTCTCTTTTGAGGAGAGAATTGCAACATGTCCTTCATCTATGGTAAGACCCTGGGCAACTTCTTCTAAAAAAATGCATTATAAACTTCTGACATAAGAAAATTCATATATCAACTATAATCCATGTTCATCTCATGTAAGTACCATCTCAAGGAATTGCAAGTTTTCGTCATTAAAGGATAGGAACATTTTAGGCAGATACGACTGGAACCTGAAACATCTTGTTTTGTGGAATTCAACTAGCTGAGAATGAATATTTTTAGCTAGAAACTCATCAAATTTAAGATAATATCATTGAACTGACTAAATCGAATCTTTTAACTCAATCTGACCAGTGTTAAGGGTAAACAACAAATTCATTAAAGGTTATGCAGCATATTTGTTTGTATATAACCCTAAAAATGACTTATGAGGGTTATAACATATTGGGTTTCTTCATTGAATAGGTTGGAGTCAACAAGGAAAGGTTGGTTTTGCAATAGGATGTCACGTTTGAAACAAGTCTTGAAGAAATCCTATTTTTGTTCAATGTAGACTCTCTAAAATGTTTGATTATGCTTACTTCATTAAATTATTTATACATTTGGGTAAACTCAAAAGGAACAGAGAAATTTTTTTGATAACAAGAGGGTTGACTAAACACGGGAATTTAAACTTGGTTGCATCAATAATTACCCTCTTAAAAGAAGAGTAATTACAAGCGCACCAGTCGAAAATGTGGAAATTGAACCCAAGAGATAGAACAATTACACTCACAAAATTTCTAATTAAACATGCAAAATTAACACCAAAGGAGACTAAAATTGGAGCATAACACTAATTTGTATTGAATAAGTGTACAATAGCCAAACTTGTGAAGTAATAGGCTGCAGCAATATATAATTACATGAGAGATTCGAATGCATAAAGATGCCATTCTAAAAGGTCAAAAAGTAGGCTTACTAAATCTAGTCAAATCTATTAATCTGTCATAGTAATCTAGGGTCTAAAACAGAGTCTCATAAGATATTAATAACAATAAGGCATGAAAATGGTGTAATAGTGCTACAAAATGAGTAGCTGCTTTGTATATTCACATAAAGAATGAGTACTACAATACAATGATCATGCTGTAAGGATGAATGGCAAAGCAATTCAAATTCCCAAGGAGGTCATTTGAATTGAATGAGTGAGTCTAGCTTAACTGAATGTAAGCCACAGTCAACACTCAAGTTAACCACTGATCAAAAAACTAATTGACTCAACTGAGCCCTAACTGAAGTCGAAGAGCAATAAATGACTGATTCTAACTGAAAGTAGCTCAGACACATGTCACTGCAAGCTAACCAACAAGTGGTAGCACATCAATGACTCCAATGAATCCCGATGAGGTTAACTGAAGTGTAACTGACCATAAGAAGTGTTGGAGGTGCCCCTGTTGACTCTAGTTCATTAAATAATCAATAAATAATCAATTTAATGAAGGAAGGTGCCTTCACTGCTCTGTTTAACTTATTGTAACCATCAGTTAGCAATATGGGGCATTAATGACACTCAGATCACCCCTGGAGTGCTCCAGTTAGCCTCCCCGAATGTAGGAGAAGGCTAAGTTAGCCTCCTTGACTAAACGTAGGCATGGGTGTGATCTTGTTGATGTCATCTAGTGCTCCTCTGATGTCAATTAAGTCAATAAAACTTAGGATAGTGGTTTAACTAGGCCAAATTGACCAAAATGAGTGTGGATGGTGGTAAACGTCTCCAACACTCCCCCTTAAGCTATACTTAGGAGAATTAGAAAACATAAAATGCATAAAAATGCTAGGGCCATAGGTCACCCTGTACAATACTGAAACTCAAACAATGCTCAAAAACAAACTAAGTGAGGAAAAGAGGGAAAACCCAGTGGGAAAAACCCCCCCTCAAGATGAACATTGAAAGTAGTAGGATCACCCTCATGAACTCACCCCCAACAGTGAACGGAGGTAAGTGAACTTTTTTTTCTGAAAAATATCTTGGTGAAGATTTCTACAATTTGCTCATTAGTTGAGCAGTATTGCAGAATGATGGTCCTGTCATGCACTAGCTCCCTTATATAGTGCATGTGTATCTCTACATGCTTGGTCCTCTTCCTGGTAAGTGATCTGTGGATATCTTAATAGAACTTTGATTGACACAAAAGAGAACAGTGGACAAAGTACTACCAAGATCAAACTCTGAAAGAATGCCTTGCAACCAAACTGCTTCGATTCAAGCATTCATTGCTTCTCGATACTCAGCCTCTGTTGAAGATAATGTTATGGCGGCATGATTTTTGCTAGACCAGCAAATGGAACCACCACCAAACATGAAGACATATCCAGAAGTAGACTTCCGATCAATAGAATCACCCGACCAATCGGAATCTGTGTATCCAACCAGCTCTAGCTCGAAGTCTGCAGCATAGTGAATGTCGTAGGTCCTGGTTCCCTGAATATACTAGAGGATCCTCTTGGCTTCCTTCCAATGAAGATCATGGGGCTATTGCATGTATCTTGATACATAATTCATGGCATAATATATATCAAGCTGAGAATGTGTCAAGTACAACAAGCTACCAATCAGCTAGCGATAAATAGTGCAGTCCATGGGAGGTGTGATTTTTCCTTCTTCAAGGCTGATCCCTGAAAGGAAAGGGAATGGTTCAGGCCTAAATTCAGCCATGTTAAACTTGACTAATAGATCTGATATGTATTTGTACTGAGTGACCATTATCCCATCAGAATTTTGCTCACTTTCGAGCCCCAAAAATTGTTTTAAGAGCCCCAAATCGCTCATTTCAAATGCATTGTGGAGAGCAGATTGGATGGTTGAAATAGAAGAAAATGTGCTACCTGTGATCAGTAAGTCATCAACATATAAAACAATAATAATCAAATTACCATTAGACTTCTATATATATACATTTGGATCTTATCTACACCTTTGGAAGTTTTGCGAGAGAAGGAAGGCATCCATCTTGGAATACCACTCTCTTGAGGCCTGTTTTAACCCGTATAATGAATTCTTTAGCTTGCAAACCAAAGATGTATCAAAGACATAGCCCTCATGCTACTTCATTTATATCTCCTCATGAATATCTCCATGCAGAAAGGCTGACTTAACATCCATATGATGCACTTCCCTGTGCTTAGATGTTGAAATTGCCAAAACTAGGTGGATGGAATCCATTTTTCCAACCGCTGCAAAAGTCTAATGGCATTCCACGCCCTATACCTACGAGAAAACTTTTTCCACTAGAATTGCCTTATATTTATAGGTGCTTCCATCAGCAGCAACCTTTGTACGAAACACCCACTTGCATTGAACCAATTTCCTTCCCGGAGGAAGAGAAACTAGCTCCCAAGTAGTGTTTTTTTGAAGAGAATTCATCTCTTCATCTATGGCAAATTGCCATCTCGGATCCTTCTGAGCATGGTAGTAGGATTTTGGGTCTGAAATAATCATCAAATAACAAGTTTCAAACAGCAAATTATTAGGACAAAAAAGCGCAACACCTGCTCTTTGGAAATCAGACTGAGTTCTCCTAAGATCATTCGGATTTCCAATGTTATCTCCTGCGGAGGAGAGTGTCTGTCGGGCCCATGTGGGAAGATGATTTTGTACTTCAGGTTCTAATTCAGCATCTGATGTTTGATGTACATTGATATCAGAAATCAGAGGATCCAAATTAGGGTCATCACCCCCAATTTCATCATCCAAATATTTAGTAGAATAGGAATGAAATTCAGCAGTTTTCTCCTTCACTAGTTCCACCTCCTGAAGAGGCTCATCAAACTTGACACTTCTCTCAATGATGATCTATTTTGTTTTGATATATAACATCTTGAAACCTTTTGATTCATCAGGATACCCAATAAACAGACATTCTATGCTTTGCGGTTGCAAGGCCCTCCTTTTATCAAGTGGAATTCGGGCCCATGCAGTGGACCAAACACCCGCAGATTCGACACATATGGCTTGTGTCCGAAGTATGCTTCGAAATGGGTATTCCCTTTCATGGATGAGTGTGGAAATCTATTTTTAATGTATGCTATAGCATGCATGGCTTCAACCGACAAATTTGCAGCCAACTTCTTTGATTCCAACATACAGGTGGTCATCTCCTTGAGAGACCGATTCTTCCTTTCCGCTACACCGTTCTGCTGGGGAGTGTAGGGAATTGAATGTTGGACCTGAATACCACTTTGGGAGCATATTTGTAGCAACTCATTACTAACATACTCCCCACCATTATCAAATCTCAATATCTTGATCTTAAGCCCAGAGGCATTCTCGATCATGTCCTTCAATTCAATCAATTTTTCACATACTTCAAACTTCTTTTTAAGAAAGAAGACCCATGTGTACCTTAAAAAATCATCAATAAAATTCAGAAGATACCTTGATCAATTCATGGATGTGACAGGCATTGGACCGCTGATATCAGAATGTATCATCCCTAAGATGCATGTAGCTCAGCTTGCCTTCCCCCGATCAAACTTGTGCTTAGGGTGTTTTCCAACCACACAGCCCTTGCAAATTCCAGTGGTTTCCTTGATGACCGGGAGGCCTTCAACCATGGATTTTTTCTGTAATTGCTGCAAATATTTGAAATTGATATGGCCAAACCTCTCATGCCACAGCCTACTAACTTCATTTCCATGAGTTAGCAGTGCGATGGGCTTTGCATCTGCCACAAAGTGGGAAAACTCATAGGCTTTTGCATGATGGTTTGCAAGGCCTTTAGCAACAAGTTTCCCGGATGCAAGTTCTGTTATCTAAACATAATTCGGGCTGAAAGATACTCTCTTAGGCACTCCTGTATGTGTAATCTGATAGACACTAAGGATATTTGATGCCAGAGACGGTACATACAAAACATTTGGAAAATAGCCATTCTCAAGATCAACTGTACCTTGTCCTTCTGAAATGATGGTGGAGTCATCTCCCATGTGGATGGGGATGGATTTGCTGATCTCCAAGGATGAGAAGGAGTCTCTTTCATCCATCATGTGGTTTGAATCTCCATAATCAATCAATAGTTATTTGTACTTCGAAGTGCTTGCCATGAGGCATGACCTCTTTTGTGCTGTGGTTCCCGATCTTGCTGATCTCTCCTCCGAAATATTTTCGGAAGATTGATGTGATTTCTCTCAAGGATAGAGGTAGCTTCTTGATGCAGGCATGTTTAGGGTGGAAGCCCTTCTCGTAGTATGAACACTTGACTTTTACCTTTCCATGATGCCCTTTTCCTTTGTTCTTCTTTGAGCCGGAAGACTCATCATGCTGCTGGTTTTCAACTTTAGGCTTAGGAGCTTTGAATTTAGTTTGTGGGTTCTTCTGTTGCTTTCCTTTACCCTTCATATCTTTGGGGCCCGATACATGGAGGGCTTGATCATAGGAGGATCTAATGATCCCCATCTAGACAAGCTTATCATGTTCACTTGTTAGGGACTCAATGAAGGCATTGAGTGTAGGCATCTTCCATCTAGTGGTTGTGAGCTTCCCCGCATGGAATGTAGAGACAAAAACTAAATAATCAGCTCCAAGTTTGGAGAGTATGGTGAGGATGAGCTGACCATCCTCCTTCTCCACTTTGCATTGCTTCAACAGTAAGACAATGTGCTTGAACTTTGTGAAAAATTCATTCAAGGTCTCAAAATTGGAAGTCTGGAGAGACATCAATTCATTCTCGAGCTGGTAAACTCTCAAATCATCCTATTTTGCATACAGGTTTTCCAATTTGTCCCAAATTTCGTTTGGAGTCTTCAATCCCAAAAGATGGAAAAGAAGATCCCGAGAAACAGAGAGGCAAAAGAATCTAAATGCTTCATCCTTCTTGTTCAAGAATCTAGCTTTGTTTGTCACAGAAGCAGACTCTTCTTCAGTGTCCATAGTGACCCTATAGAGTCCTCTGGGATGTAGTTGGATCTCCATATCTCCTTTCCATGAGTGGAAATTGAACAAAGTCAAAAGATCTACGGAAGAAGCCATCTGAATATGTTGAAGCGAATGCTTTCACCTATTAAAACCTGAAAATCACAACAAAAAGGGAAATGTAAGGTCAGATAGCCTGCACATTTTAGGCTTTCATCACACCCACCATATTCAATCAAGCAAGCTTGATCAACAAGTTCATTACTTGGGGTATTAAGTGATAAGCCTTGGCTTCTGGTGCAGTGCTGGATTTTTGAGCTATTGCTCAATTTTCATGCAAGATATGTCAAAAACCTTGTTTTTGAGAGACCTGAGCTTCGTTCCGCTGTGAGCTCTGATACCATATTAATCTGTCATAGTGATCTAGGGACTAAAACACAGTCTCATAAGAGATTAATAACAATAAGGCATGAAAATGGTGTAATAGTGCTACAAAATGAGTAGCCGCTCTGTATATTCACATAAATAATGAGTAATACAATACAATGATCATGCTGCAAGCATGAATGAAAAAGCATTTTGAATTCCCAAGGAGGTCATTCGAATTGAATGAGTGAGTCTAGCTTAACTGAATGTAAGCCATAGTCAACACTTAAGTTAATCACTGATCAAAAAACTAATTGACTTAACTGAGCCCTAACTAAAGTCGGAGTGAAATAAATGTCTGAGTCTAACTAAAAGTAGCTCAGACACATGTCACTGCAAGCTAACCAATAAGTGGTAGCGCATCAATGACTCCAATGAACCTTGATGAGGTTAAGTGAAGTGTAACTGACCATCAGAAGTGGTTGGAGGCACCCCTGTTGACTCCAGTTCATTAAATAATTAATAAATAATCAATTTAATGAAGGAAGGCACCTTCACTTATCTGTTTAACTAATTGTAACCATCAGTTATCAATATGGGTCATTAATAACACTCATATCACCCCCGGAGTGCTCTAGTTAGCCTCCTCGAATGTAGGAGAAGGCTAAGTTAGCCTCCTTGACTGAAGGTAGGCGTGGGTGTGATCTTGATGATGTCATCTAGTGCTCCTCTGATGTCAATTAATTCAATAAAACTTAGGATAGGGGTTTAACTAGGCCAAATTGACCAAAATGAGTGTGGATGGTGGTAAATGTCTCCAAACAAATCCCCCATAGGTGCATAAAGCAGTTTCCAAATCCACCAAGATGCTCACGAATTGGCTAAGTCAAGTAGGCAAGCTAATGAGGGATGGAAAGACACTCATACATTCTTTTATTAGGAGAAAAGGAGGGAGGATGATGTGGGAAAAAAACAAGTCAACTACACCTAGTCTAGCTTTTCCTTTTGCCTTAATTCTCAATAAAACAGGCAGCTTTTCAGAAAAAGCAGATATGCGCTTTGGAGGATCTGGAATAAAGAAGACATGATAAATATGGTTTCCAGGAGTTTTCCCAAGCGCTCCATGACTCATTTTTAGCAAGTTTTGACTTCTAAGACATGTAGAAGGCAACTAGCATAGAGTGGAATCTATGAGACTAGGTAATAAGACAAAAATGATTTAATTAATGTCTAAGGTAGGTAACTATGGGTTTATTATTCTAACGCCCCCCCCCCTTAATCCTAACTTTATGAGTAAATATCAGAAAAATATAGTTCCTAGCAATAAGGATTAGTCACCCTTTACATACTGCTTGTCCATACAACCAAGGAAAGAGGCAAAAACCCAGTGGGAAAATCCTCCCTTAAACATGGACAGGAAAAACAAAATTTGGAAATGTTGTCATCAATCATGCTTCATAGCATGATCAGCAATCCCCAGCAGTGATTTGAGATTGTTGAATTTCTTCTCACAAAAAACTTTGGTGAAGATGTCTGCTACTTGTTCTGATGATGCACAGAAGAGTAGATGAATGGTGCCATCATGCACAAGCTGTCTGATGTAGTGCATATGGATCTCAATGTGTTTGGTTCGATATCTATGAACTGGATCATTGTAGATTCAAATGGTTCTCTAGTTATCACAATAGATAATAGTTGAAAACTCTGATTCGAAGCCACATTCTCCAAGTATTCTCTGCAACCACAAACATTGAGTTGTTGCATTTACAACTCCTCTATGCTCTGCTTCTGTAGATGAGAGTGCTATGGAATATTCTTCTTGCTTGACCATCTAATTGGTCCTTATGCAAGCATGAACACATATCCTGATGTTGACTTTCAATCTGTGTTGTCACCTGCCCAATCACTGTCAGTAAAATCAATCAAATCAATATCATATTTTGCTTTGTAGAATATCCCAAGAGTTCTTGTTCCTTGAACAAAGTTAAGGATCCTTTTGGCTGCCCTCTAGTGGATGTCATGAGGTTGATCCGTGTATCTTGAAGACACACTAACTGCATAAGATATATCAGGTCGAGTGTGTGTAAGATAAAGCAAACACCCAATCAACTTCCTATACAGTGTATTATTTACCATAGGAGAAGAACCTGCTTCTTCAAGCTTAACTCCTGAAATGAAGGGATTCTTGCTTGGCTTGCAATATTTCATGTTGAACTTGTTCAAAAAATATAAGGCATACTTGGATTGATTTACTTTGATTCCATGTTGGGATTGAGCAATTTCGAGACCCAAGAATTGGCTCAACAATCTCAAATCTGTCATAGAAAATGCATGGTTCATTGCATTCTTCAAGGAGGCAATCTCTTTATTTCAACTTCCTATAATCAGAAGGTCATCCACATACAAGATAATAATCATCAAATAACCATGAATCAGCTTCAAATAAATATTAGGATTATACTTGCATCAAACAAAACTCAATGACAGCATAAATCCATCAATCTTGGCATACCAAGCCCTAGGGGCTTACTTGATCCCATACAATGATTTCTTTAACCTGCACACTAAATATGGATTAAAAAAAAACCCTTCAGGTTGCTTCATGTAAATCTCTTCAGTGAGATCTCCATTTAGGAAAATACACTTCACATTCATGTGATGTACCTCCCATTGCTTCGAAGCTGCAATGGCTAAAGCTAGCCTTATGGAGTCCATCTTTGCCACTGGTGAAAAGGTTTCATTGTAGTCAATACCATGTACTTGTGAGTATCCCTTGGCTACCAATCTTGCATTATATTTCAAAGGTGAACCATCAGAAGAAAACTTAGTCTTGAAAACCCACTTACATTGAACTAGCTTCCTCCCTGGGGGAAGATCAACCAGTTCCCAAGTGTTGTTCTTCTGGAGCGACCTGAATTATTCTTTCACGGTTGTTTGCCATATTGGATCATGTGCTTCATATTCATATTTTCGTGGATATGATTCAACCATCAGATAGCACTTCTCAGCAAATAAAGGATCTTTCATAAAAAGGGCACTCTCAAACTGAGATCTAGTCCTTCTAGTGTCACTAGCATTTCTATCTAGTTCCCCAGCTGCATGAATGGTATTTGCTTCCCATTTTTGTCTTGTAGGACTATCAGTATCTGCAATCAAATCATCACTATCAGACATATCAGAATCATCAAACTCATTAGTCTCTCCACTTACAATCAATGGATCTGGTGGTGAAGAAGACTCTCCAACTTCAACTGCTACTAAAGGCTCTTCTTGGAACTGAACACTTCTTTCAATTAAAGCTTTGTTAGTGCTCAAGTTGATCCGCTTATACCCTTTTGAATCTTCAGAGTACCCAACAAATAGACACTCTTGGCTTTGGGGCTGCAAAGCCTTCCTCTTTTCAATTGGAATTCTAGCACAAGCCTTTGAGCCAAAAATCCTGAAATGGGTCACATCTGGCTTGTGCTCACTCCAAGCCTCGAAAGGATTCATACCATCAAGTTGCTTATGAGGCACCCTATTCTGGATGTAGGATGCACATTTTATAGCCTCGGCCCAAAACTTTGGGGGAAAATTCTTAGCCTACATCATGCAGGTTGCCATCTCCTTCAGTGACCTGTTCTTTCTCTCAGCAACACCATTTTTTTGTGGTGTGCAAGGGATTGAATGCTACATCTAAATACTTGAATCTTTACAATACTGAATGAAATCAGACTTGACATACTCACCACCATTGTCAAATATGAGGATCTTGAGTTTCCTCCCAGATTGGTTTTCAACCAAGGGTTTAAAGACTTTGAAAAGGTCAAAAACTTCAAACTTATGCTTTAGGAAGTGAACCCAACAAGACTTGGAAAATTCATCTATGAAGGTCAATGCATATTTGGCTTGACTCATGGACATATGAGGAAATGGACCAGCAATTCCATTGTCGATCATTCAAGAGGTGCAGAGGTTCTCTCATGACTAGCTCTCTCAAATTTGTGCTCTGGGTGTTTTCCTAGGATACAACCTTGACAGACTCCCTTGGAAAACTTGATCTTTGGTAACCCTATGACCATATCTTTTTCACTCAAATCAGAAAGATACTTGTAGTTAAGATGGCCAAATATTTCATGCCAAATCTTTCTTGCCTCATTAACATGAATCAGAAGAGTAGAGGGGTTTGAGTAGGATAGAAAATGGGAAAACATTTATACCTTCGAAGTGTCATCAACAACACCTTTTGCTATGACTTTAACATTCGAAATCTCAGTGATTTCAACATCATCAGGGGAGAAGATGACCTTCTTTGGAGACCCAGTGTGAGTCATCTAATACACTAATAAGATATTAGAGGCAAGACCTGGAACATACAACACATTATTGAACTTACCATGGTCAAGATCAATCCTTCCTTTCCCCAAACTGTCAGTGAGAGAGTCATCTCCCAAAACTATCAGTGTACCTTTCGACATGTCAAGAGAGGAGAATGCCTCTTTTGTTGAAACCATAAGTCTAGAAGCTCCAGAGTCTATAATGAAGCTAGGTGATCTTGATGTGCCAGCAACCAAGGCATGTACTCTCTCTCTGTCCTCTGAATTTTATCCTCCTTCCCTCTTCTTTGAGCAATCTGTAAGGGCGATGTTATTCTTCTCTAGGAGTTGGGTCAACATGTCAATTTGCTTCTTCATACAAGAGCTCTCGGGATGATAGCCCTTACTGCAGTATGCGCACTTGCTCATTTCTCCTTTGTTCTTCTTCTTCTGGAAGTTCTTCTTGGAACCTTGGGACTCTTCTTGAGACTTGTTCTTGTCTCTCTTTTCCTCAGGTGGATTTTTAGCTTTTTTCTTGCTTTTTGAATCCGCCCTTGAATCTCTAGCAACCAAATCTTGGTCTTTGGAAGGTTTGATGGTGCCCATCATCACCAACTTGTTGTGTTCCTGTGTGAGGGATTCCATGAACTCTGCAAGCTTAGGCATATTCCAAGCTCGAGCTGTCAACTTGGTGGCATGGAATGTTGAAATAAACATTGAATACTCAGGGCCAAGCTTCGATATTATGGCTAAAACTAGTTGCTCTTCCTTCTTTTCGATCCCACACTGTTTTAGCTACAAAACAAGGGCTTTAAACTTGGAAAAATAGAGTTGCAAGGATTCGAAGCTACTGGGACTCAAGGAGATCATCTCATTCTCGATTTGATGTCCTCTCATCTCATCTATCTTACCAAAAATATCTACAAGCGTCACCCACACTTGATCCATTGATGTCAACCCATCAAGATGGAAGAGGAGGTCTCTTGAAATGCTTAGACACAAAAGACCATAGGCCTCATCCCTCATGTTGTGCCATTTGATTTCTTTGCAGCTGCATTGGGCTCTACCTCAGTTTCCATAGTAACCCTATAGATACCTTTGGCTCTCAACAATATCTCCATCTCAGCTTTCCACTCAAATAAATTGAATGGAGTCAAGATGATCTTTTAAGATTGGTCCATAGCTTAGAAACTATGCCCTTCAGTCAGCAGAATATGCTCCCAGTCAAGATTTAAAACCTGCAATAACAATATGGAAGGAGATAAATCAATATACAAAGTCTCTGATACCATGTGGAAATTGAACCCAAGAGATAGAACAATTACACTCACAAAATTGCTAATCAAACATGCAAAATTAACACCAAAGGAGACTGAAATTGGAGCATAACACTAATCTATATTGAATAAGTGTAAAATAGCCAAACTTGTGAAGTAATAGGTTGTTGCAATATATAATTACATGAGAAATTCGAATGCATAAGGATTCCATTTGAAAAGGTCAAAAAGTAGGCTTACTAAATCTAGTCAAATCCCCCATAGGTGCATAAAGCAGTTTCCAAATCCACCAAGATGCTCATGAATTGGCTAAGTCAAGTAGGAAAGATAATGAGGGATGGAAAGACAAATCATACATGCTTTTATTAGGATAAAAGGAGGGAGGATGATGTGGGAAAAAAACAAGTCAAATACACCTAGTCTAGATTTTCCTTTTTCCTTAATTCTCAATAAAACAGGCAGCGTTTCAAAAAATGCAGATATGCACTTTGGAGGATCTGGAATAAAGTAGACATGCTAAATATGGTTTCCAGGAGGTTTCCCAAGTGCTCCATGACTCATTTTTAGCAAGTGTTGAATTCTAAGACATGTAGAAGGAAACTAGCATAGAGTGGAATCTAGGAGACTAGGTAATAAGACAAAAATGATTTAATTAATGTCTAAGGTAGGTAACTGTGGGTTGATTATTATAATAGAAAAACTCAAGAAAGTTTAGATTTTTTTCTGTGGAAAAATAATGAAAATATGACCTAAAAATACTATGAACCTATGCCCCCAGGTCTTTGAGGAGTTTTTGTTTAGTTTTAAAAGCATCTATTGGGCCATTGAGCACTATAGTGTCAAAAATATTCGAGTCTTTATCCTCATAGACCTCTTCAATCCTATGATATTCCAGGTTCAAGGCCTCTACCTCTTCTACCTCAACCATCTAAATACTTGCTTAGTGAGGATAAATAGCCTACCTGGTTTGTTTACAAGTGGTCGAAGGATTTTGTCTAATTTGGTTGTTTCCACAGAGTCTTGGGCTTTCAATTTCCAATGCACAAATAAAAAAATGACCTAAATCCATGTTCCTCTACTTTTATATTATTTTTTCTTTCATATCAATCATGCTTCTTTTTTAGTGAAAACATTTCCCATCCGTCCATCTTGTACCCTTCATCCTGAGTCGTTGATCCTTTTTCATGTTTAAACCACTTATCCTTATTCGATATTATGCTTCCCTCCATATTCTTCTTACAACTTCCAGCTTTGGATTGAATTCTAACCATAGATCTATTCTCTGATTGATCTTCACCATCGATCGTTTTCACCTTTTACTCACCTCTTTAACCTTTTTGCACAGCGTTAATCTCTTAAAAAACATGCATTTTTCCTTTGCGGAAAGGTTATCTGCCGTAGATATAAATCCACATTGATATGAATCATTCAATTATGTTTTTCCCTACCCAATTCCGTTGATCTTCCTTTCAACTTATAGTGATCCTCTTCTATCATCGGAATTGTTTCAAGTTGTATATCTATTTCAGATTGAATCTGTGCCCTTTAGCTCATTTCACAATCTCTCCAATTTTCTTCTTCCTTGCACCTTTGATCAGTAGAAAAACCATTTGTTAACACTCAGAATGTACCCAGGTTGTGAAAGGTAAATCTTGAGGTAACAACAAAAACCATTTTAGACTGTATTTATGACCTAATATAGTCAAAGAGAGATCTCTCACTATTTACAAAGTTTTCATACTCAAGGTATTCAATCAAAGACAGTCAAAAGATCATATTTTTAATAGAACAAGTTTGTTTTTATAACGTTTGGTGGGACAATAATGGAGGAGACCATTGGGAAATGGAGTCAACAATCAGGTCTAAAGTGGGTTGCAGAAGGTAGGAATTCTGAAGGTTTATGTACAGAGGCAAGGTAGACACTATTTCCTCAATATGGAGGTATTAGTAGGTTGATTAGCAGACAAAAGGAGATAGCCCATCAAACCTAGCACCTAAATAGGGTGAATTCTGCAAGACTTTAGAAGAAAATGTTGTGAAAATGCTTGAACAATGGACCTAGAGAATGCAAGATGAATTATGGCCCATATACACTAATTCTCAAGCATGAAAGCAGATACAGAATGGAGTGATATACTAGAAAGACAATCACAATAAATAAATTACTTATTGACGAAAAATATGGCACAGGAATCTCTACCATGAAAGGTTTAACATTCCTCCTCTGCAATTTTATTCATCTCTAGAAAATAAAACTTATTACAATGAAGAGCCTCTCTGCTCTTTGAAAATACAACCCCCTCTCCCCTCTGTGGGGATCCAATTTATAATGTATCAAACCCTGAGGCTAATCCTCGAAACAGGGCAAGAAACTATTTACAGTCATAATCAAAATACTAAATGACTAAGAAGTGGCTCCTCTTCCATGATTTAAACATATTAAGAAAACATCATGGAGCAAATGCACGTGGTCGGTCTCAATGGCAGCACGACGCTTCTGGTTTTGAGCTCGCTGGCCTTGAAAACGACATTTCAGGATGTTTTTTGGGTGGCTCATTTCTGACTGGGCTCGAACAATTTACCCATCTATCGAGTCAGCAACGTTTATTTCTTATGTCTCCCTTTGTGTCCATTTCGTGCTCAAAGGAACCTTTTTGCATGGGCTCAAAGATGGAAAAGGATTTTGTGTCCCTTTCGTGCTCATCCTTCTTCACAGCTTTCCCCTCTCTAGGTAACACTGTTGTACAACGGGACTTGAAGAAAAGTCATATTGCTTATGGAAGAAACAATCCTATGCATTGACTTGTCATTCTTGTACTCCTCACTTCCCATGAGGCAGGTTCTCCTGCAAGAAATACAATGGGGTGTGTCTTCGACCTCTTCACCACCTCAGAAAAAATTGGCAAGTGGAATTCACAAAGGCGGTGATGGAGACTTTGGACCCTTGATGCTCCAATACAAGGATTCACACCCATGGAGCGTTGTTAGAGACTATCATCATGTGGCGAGGCTTTGGAGGCAGCAATTGCATCCAGGGGGTTCTGGAGGGACACCCACGGGACGTGAAATCTGAGGCACCGCGCAGCTAGAGGTATGGCTATCTGAAAACAATTTTATTTCTCAAAGTGATTGACATCTTTTCCCTGATGGTTGGAACTTCCTTGGTATAAAAAACCAGGGCGATAGATGAGTGTGGAATCAATCTCACCAACCAACAACACACCTAGACTAAGAAGTTTCTCGAACCAGATCGCCATTGCAAATTTCTCAAGATTCTCGAAACTTCCAACAAAATGATACTTCAAGTTTTTCTTCTACACTAGCTCATCCTATGCATATTAATGGATCTGAAAGGTGGTGTTTATATAGGATTGGAGAACTGGACACGGGGATGACCTGTCAGCATTCTTGCACACTTAATCGTCGAGTAGCATGGTGATGACACGAGCGAACACATGAGACGAGGGATTCATTTCCCGCTAGAGATCTAGTCATGCCACCTTATCTGTTGCTACATTTCATTATAGGCTACGGAAAATACTTCGGGAGTTACCCTACCTTGTCGACCATACGCTTCAGGGCATATGGATTGAACCTTTTCTTTCCCTGTCGCTCCTATGACGACGATATCAGAATAATTCTTTTTTGCCACATTCCCCTACTTCGTGTGGAGATCATATTTGCTGCTCCACATCTTAGATTTTCATGACATCTTTCTGATTTCGCACGCCAAACACACAACAGATATCTGGTTTTGGGAAAGATGGCGCTACCATGGGGATGATTTATCCTGTAGGTATGTCACAAAAATCATTGGGGAATTAAATTACCTGTCATCAATGCATATCGTACGTGAGGGCGTCCTCTCCACCATCAGATTTACCTTAACATGACCTTTACAGATTTGGAACTTTCTCAACCACTCGATCTAAACACCCTCCATATCCATCATCCACGTGTACATACCCGTGATGTTTCTCCAGTTTGATGGGGCCACTTATCTTGTGTTAGTCCCACCGAAAAAATAGATGTCCACCCTAGATCTTTCTTCAGTGAGATCTGTGACGTCGAATGTCGTCACCTTTTAACCTATTTCGATGATCAGGAGGTCAAACAATCTAGAGAAATCAACCTTTCCCGTAGATATGCCCTTCTTTGAATTCAAGTCGTCGATATACAAGATCTTCATATCAAAAATCTACACTACCAACCTACACAGCTTATTTTGGGGAAATCAGCATCAACCGTTTATCCATAATCAGTCTTCATTGGGACCGTTCTACCTTGGGAACTTTAGTATTCTTCCAATCCTTTCTTATCTAATTGCCCGAGCAACTTTTGATTGCGGAATTCACCTCATCTGTCGATCAGCCCGATCTCTTGTCACAACCGTAGATATTTTCGGCACCTACCACTTTCCTTGGATTGAAATCGTAACTTTCTCTGTGCTAGTTCAATCCGTAGAATTTTTTCAAACCGTAGATCTATCCCCTCCTTCATCTAAACCATCCAATTTTCTCGCTGATTAACCCATTTCGCAATTTGAAAAAAAAAATTCTCCAGGCATGTTCACTACGCGGAATGATTTAGAGACATTGATCTTATCTTGTGTCGATCTTGACCCTACAACATAGCACCCATTTAATGGACTCTGCAATTCTCAAGATTAAAACCTTCCTCGCATCTCCGCTCGACGGAATCTCTTTTTGTCATTGATCTTCCTCATCATGAATCTGAACCATCGAAGCTTAACACACTTTACCCTTATTCCACTGCTGCATGTTTCAATCTTCAGAAAGATATATTACTCTAGATCAAAATCCAGTCTCCTTCCGACGGCTCCTGATGAAAGAACTTGCTAACCAGATAACCTGAAAGGCGCTTCCACAAAATTTCATCAAATAGGATCATTTTCAAACCTTTCAAGTCCATAATTCAAAAATTCAAGCATAGTTCTAACACTATCGTTCGTTTATCTTGATCATACCTTCATTTGGACTATTGAACAACGCGGTCCCTACCACTTTACGCCGAGTCCCAAGATTTTATTCATCCATGCACTTTTTAGTTGTGGAATTAATACCAACCGTTGATCTAAATCGAGATTTGATCTAAGTCGTTGAAACATAATGCCCCTACCTGATTCCGTTGATTTACAAATTAACTTACCTTGTGCTTGTTCACACAGTGGAATATGTTTGAACCATAGATCAAAAAAATATTTAAATCTCATTCGTTCATTATTGATGGGTCTACCAAATTCTGCAAATATTCAAAATTTATTTATCCGTGCATGTTCTTGTATCGTAATTGACATCCACCGTAGATATATTTCATATTCATATATACACCATTGAAAGGTGAAGGATCTACACAATTCCGCTAATTTGAAATTGTATCTCCTCATGCATGTTTAACCAGCGGAATTCTTTATGATCATAGATCTTCCTCCATCTGTTGATCTGACGGCTGATTTTATCTATAAGTTAACACCATTCCATAGGTGATGCAAATTATTTGAACCGTGCAACTTATCTCTATAAACTTACATTTAGCCTTCGATCTCCCCTATTGTATATCTACACCCTTAATTCCTACTGCAACATAACACTAAGCAGATTTCTTATATGCAGCTTATCTCCAAGTTCACGCTTAGGAATTTTTTACATTTTTCATTTCAAACCTAGGAATAAATCCTTCAAAACATTAAAAATACATTATGTACACCTCTAGGTCATATGATACAAAAATTCAATACCTCACCTTTCATTTCCTCTATTCTAACCCCTTCCAACTTCTTATCCCAAAAATGGTGCTAACACTTGGTAGATGAGTCCTCCAAGATAAAGATTGTAATGTCTTTCAGCCATTGTTTCCCTATGACCTCATACATTATGGGGCATTTTATATACTTTGAAATGGAACTTATTCTTCTAAATACTGACATTGAATGCCTTGGTACACAAAAGGACATAATGGATAGAAGTTTCCAAAAAGCCTATAGATGAGCATGTTCCTTGATACATCTTGTTCCTGTCAGTCTTGCCCATGTTTTCTAATGATCTTAACTTATAATCGTGACTATTGACATTGCACCTCGCAGGTCTTTCATGGGTATCCATATATGAAACCCTTGTTTATATGATCACACTATGCATTTGCATGTTACCTTCATAAAAGTCGTGGTTCATTTGTGACTTTCTGGTATTCATACTCGTGATTACATTAATCCAAAATTTAAAAAATAAAAATATGATTAGTCAGGGGAAATTGGGTTCGTAATATTAACTTCCCCAACCTACCTAACCATCCTAACCTTTGTAACTCCCCCTGATCTCCAAGTATAAATAAAGGGGATGGTTTGAGGGTAAGGATCCATATGAAGAGAGCAAGATTATGCTGTAGGAATACCCTTGGAGATTTGGAGCAGTAGAACTTAGTTCCTTAGCTATCAGAGGAGGACTTGTATCAGATATAGGTTGTATCTTTCACTACTTCTTATCAATAAAGATAGATTTTCTTCCACAATTGATGCATCAATGTTCTTATTTTTTATGATTCATGAATTATATTGTCATATTATTGCAATTGTAATGTCGCATTAATCTTTTATATAATATCTAATATCTCTATAGGAAGGTATCTATCTCTTTTGCAGGTGTAGAGAACCCTTGAAGATGTTGGAACATTTGCATTGAAGGTTAAAATCTAGGACCAGCCTTCATAAATAAGGTGCATTATCTTTTTTCCCTATTTCTCTCTCAAATTTCTAGATAGATGTATGTTTGCAAGTTTGATATTTGTATGATTGTGACCTCATACCCTTTCCTTGAAAAACACCCACCACCCATCGACATAAAGAAGGGCCAACGGTCCAATCAAATAATGATGAACATCGAGATATGGAGCGTGAAATTTGGCATGTATCAAAAGAAACATCGACATCTCATCCTTCACAGTCAAATCCACCATTAATACAACAATTAAAATTACCATCCACCACACTCCCCCTGCTCTGATTAATCCTGCTATAAATACCATACTAGACGAGACTTGGACATCATTCTGTGAAGAGTTAGAACATTAGAGAAACTTATCTCTTGAGTTTAATTCATATCATTGTGAACCAGAGCAATTAACCAACACAATGGCACCCAAGAATACAACTGCAAATACCAGGTCTGCTTCTAACAAAATCAAACATTTAGAGAAGGCTAGTACACAATTGGTGACCCAATTGCACAACATACGTAATGATAAAGTACTTGAGACATCATGGAGAAGGATTTGGAAAGAAGTTAGGGAGTGGAGTTATGAAAAAAATGGTAAAATGACAGAGGAATCCCAGAAATTAAGTGCCAACACAATCCTTAGTTATATGAATTCTTCGATAATGGATATCTTCCCCGGTACAAAAGAGATAATCGCATAGTTCATTGTTAACAGGTACCACAAAGCAAAGTTTTATTTTGACACACCTGTTGAAATTACCAGTGACCTAATCCATCGAATCACCATCTTATCAAACAAAAGAGAACCGGTGCCTGTTAGGTTTAACTTGGACCTCATGGAAGAACTTACAGTATCAGTGGCAGGGAAAAACTCAAGATGGTTAATTATCAGTCAAATCATCTATAACACACGCAAAATAGCTGCAAAAATTATTTCTATAGGTTTAACGAGCACGAGAAGAGGCTCTGACTTGAAACTCGACATGTCAGAAGCACTACAAAATGTGTCGACCAAATGGAAACTCTATCGGTGGGAGGACCTCTTAGAAGAAATAATCAATCATACATGAGTAAATTGTCAGGAGAAATGTGCCCAAATCCGGTATCCATCACTAATCATCTGGATTGCCATGTACCATCTTCGACCTGTCGGATATAAGGAATTCGATGAGCCAATTTGAATCGTAATGTGGAACTTTAAATCATTTGCACCAATTAGTTGTCGATTGGGACCAACAACAACAAATTTTGGGTGGACACTTGGTTCCAGGTACTGAAAATCAAATCTGCAAGATGGAGGGTACCACAAAATATCCATAGATGTATACTTCCAATTTCACACATTCAGCTAGAACTAGACCATACATCGATCTGGTATTTACAATGAGCAGGAGGCAATGCAAAAGAGCTCTACTTTTACCCTTCATTTGAGGTAATCTTTGTGGCGCTCAGTCAACAATCTACACTAAGTTAGAAATACCACTTATAGCAAAGAAATTCGACCAACAGATAGTCAAGCCTCTAAGCGATCAGGAGAAAGAAGAGGATTATGAAGTTCATATTCATGTAAGCACTTTTACTCTTGACCATAGTAGTACTGGTGACATCAACCCATTGGGGGTCACCATAACAACTACACAGCAGCCTAAGGAGGAAGAAAATCCGATAGACAAAAGCACCCAATACGATACCCCTCTTCCTCAGTATGCACTAACAAAGGAAAATATTGGGCGGATATATAATGAGCTATTTACAGCTTGACAGATAAGGAAGAGCATGGTGAAAGGAAAGGGGAAGCGCAAACTTATACTCCAAGATCCAACAGAAGACTATATCACGAAGCTATATGACAGTGCAACCTTAATTCTAAAGGAAGCTGCAAAGAATAAATTAACAGTTGATGAACAGTTCCACAATTTCATCACAAAAGAGGATCAGCAACCACAGACAAGTTAAAAGAAAGTAAAAATTTCTACTCCACCTTTTTTCGACCCCGTCGACCTCACTCACACTCCACCACCTCCATCGCCGACCCCAGTTTTCAAAGAGGCCATATCGACCTCGTAACAACTACATTAACCACTACCACGAATCCCTATTTACAGTCATTACCCACACCACTCTGTGCCCAACTCCAAACAGACAATGATCTTTAGGATTTCATTAACCAACTACTGTCCATTTTTCCCAATGTTCAAAAAATGATGAAAACGAAGTCGGTTATAACCACACACACCCCACAAGATACTGTAGTCATTCCACCAAGTCCTAACCGTTCACAATATTTCATACCAGAAACACAAGTTGTTTGGCATATTAATTCCATCTTACAGAGAAACCCGGATAGAACCAGCAACGTTGTGACCAAACAAATCTCATCATTCATACCCCAACCTAACAAGATGTCTAGGTCATGGACAGTTATACCAGTTCCTAGTTTTATTTTGCATAAATTCTTTTTGTTGGATGCTCTTGGGCCTGTATGTTAGAGTTTATAGCATCTTAGGGAAATATGTTTTTTTAAGTATATTCTCTCTTTGACGATTGTAACTAGCCTCTATACTATTCATGAACCTATGATACTATATTGGGAAATTTTGTATTGTTCTGTTGAATATTTTTTCATCCTTTTATATATACAAAACTAACCATTCCCGTAAAAAATAATAATGCTTTCAATGGTTATTTATACACATAGTTATCATAGTTGTGACTCTTTATAATAGTCAATAACAATAATAATATATCAATTATGATATGTTGTTATGTTAACCTAGGTTATAATTTGGGTTATATTACAAGCCATCCTCTCCTAAAATTCTTCATCCTTGAAGCATTGGTAACATTGAGTGTCTTTATCTAAAATATCCATTTATCCAAGTAGCTTCACCTTCCAATAAGTTCTTATACTCGATAAATTATTTGTTAACAAAACTCAAATAAAATGCTTTGGTTCTAACCAAGATACCTACAAGTTCCAGTACTAGTCTCCCTTCTTTATCCAAAAGAGGTAACTTTGTTTGTATAGAATTTATTCAACCTAATTTTTTTTCCAAACATGAAACACGCAAGACATCATGTAGTCTCCCCTCATTTGGGATATATAATACCTATGATACTTTCCCTATTGTCTTCCTAGTTTGGTAAGGACCATAAAACTTGAGTGCAAGTTTCTGATTTTGTAATTCTTAAGAAATTTTTCCTCGTAAGATAGGAGTTGAATGAAATCCCAATATCCTACTTAAAATTCACAATTATCTCTCATCAAATCAACCTTTTGTTTTATTTGATTTCTTTCTTTTTGAATATGTGCTTAAGATACAAAGGATTTCATCAAAGGTGCCTAGATAGTTTTTTACAACAAGTTCCCTGAAATCAGTAACAAAATACTATCTTATTAACAATGGTGGATATCCATATAAGGCTTCAAAGGGATTCATTTTTGTTGAAGTGTGGTAGGTATTGTTGTACCACCATTCTATAAGGTGTATCCATTTGTTCCATTGCAATTGAGAATTGTTTCCAAATTTCCTTAGGTATACTCAAAGGCATTTATATGTTACTTTAGTTTGACCATCTATCTAGAGATGGTATGAATTTTTCATGGTTAACGTGGTACCCACTTGGTGGAACAATTCCTTCCAAAACAATTGTAAATTTGGTGTTCTTATCATTGACAATAACTATGGGAAATCCACAGAGTCTATCGATATGTTTCAAAACTTCTATTAGGGATTTGACTAGCCTTAATTTTTTATGATACACCATTGAAATGAGAATTCAAATTTTATCTTTGATTTCTGCTTTTATGATGTGATTCTCTACTTAGGTGGACTTAAGTTTGGTTTCCACTTTCAAGATTTCATTTTTTACTATTGGTCGAGTGACATATTTTGGGGACTAATGCTGAAATTTTACTTTATCATCATATTGGAATCAAATTGTTGATATTCATGTTTTAGATTATCTAGTAAATGTACACCCCCAAATGTAGACATAACACCTCATATATGTCAAAATGGGAAAACAAATTGGATAATTAGATGATTAGAAGGTCTACTAGGGATCTCCAAAAGTACAAGTTCAAGTCCTATTTACCCCAAATTCCTATAAGACAAAAATAGTAGATTAATGATGAGATACTAACTATGGAGAATGATTAAGCATCATATATTATTGTGTGCACATATTCCAATGGCTTAACAAAAGAGAAAATCACAATTGGTTGTATTTCCATTATCTGCAATGGGGCATCAACAATTCTAGTTTATGATTACAAATATATTATCCTTCCCATAAAAGGTAGGGAGACCCATGATAAAATCCATGGATACTTCAATCCATTTCTAATATTAATCTGAATGGGTTGAAATATACCATGAGTCTTCTAACTTATAGCACTAATAGGTGTCACATTCGGCCACATATTTCTAAATATCAACCTTCATTTCCTTCTAGAAATGAGATTGTCGAATATTGTAGTATGTTTTGAAAAATCCAACATGACCTACAATTAGGGAATCATGATTTTCTTTTAAAACTTGGATTTTGAATTTGGATTGGTTGGGTAAATGTATTCTTCCATTGTACTAGAGTATGCCATTTTCCAAATAAAATATTGAACTGAATGCATCGTTTCTTTCAACCTCCACAATTATTTTCCTATTTTTTGAATTTCCACATGATTTTCTTGAATTTATGATCCATTCAAGGATGACTACTGACATTGAACATAGTGTAGCTTGTCCCTCTTCTGTCCTTTATAAACCATCTATAAATTATTTTATTTACCCTTCTTATTGGGAATCTCCAAGTCAAAAACTTGTATTTTTCTTACCCACTTTGTGTTTGGATGATAATCTCTTATGGTATAGGAAAAGTTATTGTGATCAATTTTGACTAAAAAAATTCGCCCAAAAGGTGTTATTTCCACTTTAGCAAGGATTGAATAATTGCCAGCATTTATTTGTCATATGTTAATTTTTCTTCTTATTATATGTTTAACCTTCAACTTTTGAAGCGCATAAACATAGTGCATATTCATGTCCCTAAAGCATCACATTCAAGAATAAAAGGTTTTGTGAAGTACGAGATAGCCAAGATAGGAGCGGTAATCATTAAAGTTTCCATCCTCTTAAAACAATATTTTATTGAATCATCCAAACTAAAGGAATCTTTATTCAATAGTGTTGTTACTAGCACTACAATCTCTACATAGTTCTTTATAAATATATTCTAATATAATGTAAGACATACAAATCTCTACAGTGATGGGGTAGCCTTCAGAAATTGCTCTTCAATAATCGAAACAATATTCTTTGGGTCTATCTTGACTCTCTCGAGTAATATTATTTGTCCCATAAACTTTATTTCTTCCCTTTCAAAAATGTGTTTCGATTTGTTTACATAGAACTTATTTTCTTCAAATAGTTTGAACATTGCCTCTACATGATTGCAACACAGATTTATTTTTGGTTGTAAATTAATATGTCATCAAAGAACACAAGAACAAACCTCCACTAGAATGGTTGGAATAAGTCATTCATCAATGCTTGGAAGGTAGTCAAGGCAAGGCATGACATGGTATCCGTACAAGCCTTCATGTGTATACAAAGTAGTTTTGGGAATATCATCTTCATGTAATCTTATTTGGTAATAGCCTAATTTTATATCAAGCTTAGAGAAGTACTTAGCATTGTGAAGGATATTCAATAGTTCATCGACATATGGAATGGGAAATTTATCTTTAATGTTAAAAAATGTAAGACTTGATAGTCGATAGAGTTGTAGGAACCATATTTTTCATTATGAGTATGATTGTTGTTGATTATAGGTTCTTGCTTTCTCTTATTACATTGCAATCTGATAATTCTTGAATTAGTTGTTCAATTTTTGTTATATATATATAATATCTCCTCCTAATTCAGGTTGATTAGTTTTATGATATTATCTTTGGATCATTCTAGAGGCATCCCTTGATATAAGTCTTGGAAAATGTTATTGCATCTCCCAAGTATCTTATCTAATCCTTGTGTATTCTCTATTTTGTTTGGCGTTATGTCCATTGAATAACAATGTAAAACATAGGCTTGTGATACTTTCTTAATTATTTTCTCATTCTGTTGGATGAGACTAATTGGAGGTTGGGCTCCTTATTCCATGAAATTTATATTTTTTCCCATTTTCATCATATCTTTGGAATTGTTTTGTAGTTTTAATCCTACAATACCAACAATTACCAACCATTAGGATCCTAGGGTATCTATGTTTTTGTACATTCAATCATTTGATCTCACTTCAAAGACATTTAGGCTCGCTTGAAACCATTTTTCCTTCATTTCAGGAACAAATTCCATCCTCCATTATTTTTGGATGAAGGTGCCCTCATACTTTCTAGGGATGAGCACACCTTTCTTAGCAATAGACATCTAGTTGAATCCATAAATGTAACGTTATTGCATGATTATATCAGTTAATTGACATGGATCATGCATGCTACGCTAACTAAGACTCACTCAACAATTGTGAGTTAGTCGACACTTGGCTCATGCATGTCAAGTTAATTAGTGTCACTCAATAGTTGTGACCCATTCGACACCATTTGGCTAGTCTAAACTCAGTTAACTCCTTCATGAGTACCCACATGCATGCACGGGTGCATTGACTCAAGTATTGCACTTAGTTAATCCTATCTAAGGAGAATTTTCTCAAGGAAGGTAAATATCTCTTGCATTCCAATGCACATTGCATTAGAAATCTAAACTCTTATGAGCATTGTAACTCCATTATTTTACATGTTAATAAAGATTACTATGATTTTTGTCTCTTCTCAAATCGATTGCTAAATTGTATTGCGGCTCCATTTAGCTTCTAGATCCATTGATCCAAAACCTCATAGTCTACTCACCTTGGTAACCATGGCATGCATTGGATATTTTAATGTGTAATCTTTAATAGATAATTATACCCTAGGGAACTTCAGAAAAAATCGGATGAAGTAGTATTGTCTCCTGATATTGTAACTTGAAAGTCATAAGTGGGGTATACAATCCTATATAAATGTTTTTTTATTAGTGTATATATGAATTTATGTGAACTACCATTATATATATGCAGTGTGACTTTTGTTTTCTTAATGTAGCTAAAAACTTTAATAGTGTGGGATTGACAAATACTCATCATTGCAGCAACAAAGAGTGTTGGGATGGTATTTTGGCCACTAGGTTCTTCATCTTTAGTATCGCTTTCCTCATCATCCTCTTGATTATTGTTTGTATTCATTTCACAATGGTGGAACTCTTTGCACCGAGAGGAGTCTCATGCTCTATAGCCCAGTATGAGAGAGATGTTGTCACGTAACTTTATGTAACATGAAACTACCAAAAATAAAATTAATTAAAAAATTCATGTCAACTCACAAAATAAAATAAAAGAAAAATCTAAAAGAAAACGAAAAGTAATTAAAACATCTATGTCGACCTATAAATAAAAAATTAAAACCATCATAGATCCATCTTAAATCGAGTGATTATCAAACACCCATTGATGATGTTTTGTGTAGCTTCAAAATATATTCTTATTGTATTTGATCTAGTAACAACCCTAAAACAAACAATGCTAAGCTACACTTTTAATGTCGCCCCATAAGATTTCATAGGTAAAAAATAAACACTATTATATTGTTTCCTAGACAAGTCATCCAAGTGAAGATGAACAAGTCGAACCCACAGTGAGAAAGTAAAATAAAATAAAAAAGTATATATAACGGGGGCACATTCCTCATTTGACATACATCACAACACAACAAGAAAGTTCACACTAACACAAGGAAGAAGTTCGCTCCAGCTAGAAGAAGATTGTTTCTGGGTTGTAGAAGATTGTTCTGGATTCACTATTGTTGGAAGACTTCTATATTTGGCTCTAGGATTTGTATAGAGTTTTTCTATCATTCTATAACAGATATTTAGCTCTTCATTGTATTGAGATTGTACTTGGTTGGTGAATCTATACTAAATAAGTTTTGTTGAGTTTTTCCCATGAAAGGGTTTTCCCAAGATAAATCTGTGTGTCTATTGTTGAATGTGTTTTCTTCAATGATCCTTATGCATGCAATTTTATGATGTGATATGAAAAAATGAATGAAAGTATAGCATAATTGGTCTTAAGGAAAAAATCTAATATGGTATCAAAGCGGGACTGAAAGAAAGCATTGTGATAGTTTGATACTAGGGCTTCCAAACTCAGGCATTTCTCTCCACATATTGGATTGCAAAGTAGAACCCTGCAACTCATCCTAGAAGGGCCCACTTTTAGATCCAAGCATATTTCAAATACGATATTTTTCATTTTTGACCTAATCTCTACAGGATCAGTTAGTAAACTAGGGCTTCCATATTTTTCCTATTTGAACCACATATTTGAGTGAAAATAGGGTTTTCTCAACTTGCCTTCAAAAGGCGCATCTTTCTAGTGGATTAGTTTATCCATTGAAGAACATTCAATTTCGACCCTCCTCCTGCTAGGGTTTCCAGAGCTATATTTCGTAAGATGACAAACAACACCAAGCTTAATGAGAAGCTTGAAGGAGTTGATAACTTTAGAGCATGGAAGTATAGTATGCTTCTTATTATAGAATAAAATGACATGGAAAATTATGTTGAAATAGAGGTTGTAGAACTAAAGGGAGATGAAGCTAAGACATGGCACAAGAAGAACATGATTACAGAATACACAACCATTGCAAATTATATTAAGGATCAATTGATCCCTCATGTTTCATCTTTGAAGGCTCCAAGGAAAACGCTTGATGCTTTCACCAAATTTTATGAAGGAAAGAATATCAACAAGAAGATGACATTGAGAACATAGCTCAAGAATGTGAAGATGTAGAACTCAGAAACAATTCAAGTTTACTTCATGAGAGTATCCCAAATAAAAGAACAACTTGAAGCCATTGGAGACATAGTTGAAGAAGACAAAATAGTGATGAATACATCGAATGGTCTCCCAAGGTCATGGGAATCATTCATTAAGGAAAATTGTTCCAAAAGAAAGATGAAAAATTTTAGCCGATTATGGGAAGATTGCACACAAGAAGAAGCTAGATTAGTAGCAAGAGAAGAAAATTTGTGTAATGATAATGATCAAGCTCTAGAAACTCATACAATAAAAGGAAAGAGCATAAAACAAGTTCATCTTTTAAAGAAGATTCAAAATTTTTTAGAAGACTCAAAAGGATCAAAGGGATTATTCAAATTAAAAATGCTACAACTTCCAGAAGATGGGACACACTTCAAGAATCTTTCCTCAAATAAAAAAGATTAGATCAAGAAAGGGGAAATTAAAGACATCATGTTTATACTATAGAAGATGATGAACCTATTCAAAAGAAAGCAAGAGAAGATGATCCAAGTGAAGAAGAATACGTATTGATCTCAGCTCTTACAGGAATATTCACTCATGGAATTGACACATGGCTTGTTGATAGTGGTGCTTCAAAGCACATGACTGGTCACCAAGGATAATTTTAAGCACACCCCCAGAAAAAAAATATGTATAATAAATGGGTGAATATTCCTAATATATAGGAAAATTTGAAGGATATTTTGTCAATATTTAATATGTGTTTATAATTTTTTGACTAATATTTCATTCTATTATAGAATATTTTTAAATGTTGGTGAATATTTCACTAAATTATAGGATATTATAAAATCTTGGCGAATATTTCACTCAATTATAAATTATTGTAAAAAAATGGTGAATCTTTCATCAACTTATAAAACCTTGTAACATCTTGGTGAATCTTTTGCTGGGAAGACTCATCTTTTGATTCTACAGATTACTAAGGTAGTGAAATAGAAGAGCATATACTAGATCTCGGATCTATCGACTCCTAGACCCTCAAATGAAAAAATGCATGAATGAAGAGAGGAGGGATTTATTTATACATTTCACAAGCAATATTGGGTCACTCACAACTGGAGGTGTTGGTGAAACACAACTTCAATAACTAGATTCATGGTAAGTGGGGATTCCACTTTTTATGTCATCCCTTAATGGTCCAACAGACATGTGGGAACCCAAATCTGGACATATGGACAAACTGATAGAATTGAACACTTTACATCGTGGAGTGATTATGGCACCCACAAATCATTATTACAATGTGGATATTTATCAAAACCCACAACCTTAATATAGTGTATGAATTCATAATTAGATTATTTTATAAATCTCTCATTTTTAAGCTACCCTCTAAGAAAAAATAACCTGCTTATCTATTTATATATATGAATGTCGCTTTTTCCTTTCTTTTAATGCTAATCAAAATACAAATTATGTCATTTGATTTAGAATTTTTCCAATTAGTTAGAAACTTGCAATGGTTATTAGAAATAAGAACATAGACTAACAAGAGTAGAAAGCACATTAATGCGTCATCACTCATATCATTAGAACTACTAATTTAAAGTATATTTTTTCTCAGATAAACTGAGGTGTTTGTATCCATGTCCTTCAAATTTTTAAAGCATGAAAAATGTGGTAAAATTGTTTTAGCACCCTCATTGAATGCAAAATAGTAGAGTAGCATGTGATGTCTCTACATCAAGAGTAGCGTCCACTAACAACATATAAATGTCAATTGATAGTTTAAACATGATAAGGCGTAAAATAAATCTTAACTTTTGAGCTCTATAACGCGTTCATGGAACCAATACTCCTAGGATAGAATAAATCCCCTAATAACACCAAATGAGCCCTAAGCATCAAGAGTTCCCTAGAATTCAACAAGCCTAAAAAAGAATCCATAATAAAAAGCATGATAACAGGTAAATTTACAATATAATAATCTATTATAACTATGGATAAAAAACATACAAAGCATGATTAAAACCATACCATGTTAATTATTGGATAAAAAAGCATGATGCAAGTTTGTATTCTCTGATAAATTGCATGTGTGGCATGCCCCTTCAAGACACGAGCTTTTGGGAATGGAGATGTCATGCAAATATTAAAATGTCAATAAAACTAAGAATGAAAAGTAGAATTGCATCAACCAGAACCTTTAGCCTGCAAGCGCAATCTAATGTGGGTGAACAATGAATCACTATAGTATTTATATAGAACCATGATTTTCCCTTCAATAATGGAAATTGAGGGATCAAAGAAGGTATCACATGAAAATCACTAAAAATACAGGCGAATGCAACCATATGCTCGAATTACAAGGAAAATGGAGGGAGAAATAACCCTGTGTATCCTCTATTACTGAAAATTGGGGGAAAAGGAATGATTTCACTAGAATTTATCTAGAAATTGAGGGTGAAATATAGATTGGAGAGAGATTTTCGTAGGGAGAAAATACTTTTTTTTCATTTTCCTTATTAATATATGGGACGTTATTCATTTTGGATTTATTTTATTTCTAATAAATATTGGATGAATATATTTTATCTTAAAAAACCCTTTCCCATATAACAAAGTATCCCACTAAATTTTTGTAACCCCCTTAATATATCCCATGGGATATATATATCCCCTAAAACTATCCATGTTGGTCACAAGAGTTCTCTCACAAATTTGGTCCAAAAGGATTCACCTCAAGCTGAAGCTTTGTGATGTTATCAATATCCCATAAAAGGTGTAGGAGAAGCCTCTTACAGATTGGATTTAGGAACGCCTATGAAGATGAAAGATGTATTGTGTGTACCTAGTTTTAAGAAGAATATCCTCTCCATATCAACATTAGAGGAATGAGGATATAGAGTTGCTTTCATTGATGTCCAAGTTATCATGTAGCTAAAGAGAAAGATAATTGATTATGTTAGAGTGATTGGTGTTCAAGAAGGAGGACTATACAAGCTTAAGGACACTCATATTCAAAACTGATACATAGGACTGTGAACCTAAGGGATTTATGGCATAGAAGACTTGCTCACTTGCATTACAAAGAATTTATGATCGTGAGAAAGATGGTGACAAGTCTACCAGAGATTCAGGAAAACCTTGAATTCATATGAAAAGGATGTCCACAAGGAAAGAACGTGAAGAGTTTGTTTCCAAGCAGTGACAACAAAGAAAAAAAAATCTTTGACATAGTACATACGAACATGTGTAGACTGATGTCTTCAATATCACTTAGAGGGTATGTATATTGTGTTTCATTTATTGATGATTACTCACATAAAAATTGGATTTATTTCTTGAAAGACAAAAGTGAATTTTTTATCAAGTTCAAAGAATTCAAATATCTTGTATATAACCTCTCTGAAAATAAGATAAAGAAATTAATATCAGATAATAGAGGAGAATTCATATCATACAACTTCAAGACATTCTCCATAGAAGCTGGGATTAAGTGGGAGATGAGCACTCCCTACAATCCTTAGCATAATGTATTGACAAAAAGAAAGAATCAGAAAATAATGGAAGCATTGAAAGCTATGATCGACGATCAATATTTGACATTACACCTACGGGTAGAGGTAGCCATAACCGTTTTATATGTCTAGAACATAACGCCTCACTGTGTACTTGGGAACAAGACACTTGAATAAATGTTTACAAAAGAGAATCGAAAGGTTCAGAACTTGAGGATATATGGTTGTCCTATATATGTAAATGTTCCAAAGTACATGATAATGAAGTTGGATACTTCAGGAAAGAAGGGTATATTTTTTGGATACATTGAGTCATCGAAGGAATATAGAGTCTAAATTCTTGGGTACAAGAAGATTGCGACTAGTAGAGATGTCACCTTAGATGAGGATGCATATTTTATCATATCAAGACAGACTCATACAGATGAAGTCCATAATGAGGATCCTAAAGCTCCTAGAGTGACAGATACTATTGTAGAAGAATATGTTGTACTAGAAGAACATGTTATGGAGGATCATGATATGACAGAACCATTGAGACCTGTAGATCCACCTCGAGAAATGATTACACATAAAGAATACCAACTTGCATTCAAGATATTATTTAGGATGTAGAGAAGTATGGTGCTCCAGATGGAACTTTCAAAGAGAGAAAGTGATCCCAACCATATTCTAGCTACATGGAACTAATATGTGACATCATTGATGAAAATCCTTCTAGTTATGAAGAAGCAGTTGATCAGAAAGTATGGAAGGATGTTGTGATCGAGGAATACAATTCTATTGTGAAGAATGATTTTTGGGATGTGGTTCTGAGATCGAAAGGGAATTCATTAGTAACTTCCAAATGGATATACAATACAAAGCATTCGGAAGATGGCAGTGTTGAGAAATACAAGGCAAGGTCTGTGGCTCGTGGTTTCCCACAAAAAGAAGGAATAGATTATGAGGAGACATTTTCTCCTATGGAAAGAGACACTTCAATTAGAACTATACTTTCTATAGCTCCAAATATGAAATGGAAGGTACATCAAATGGATGTGAAAACATGTTTTTGAATGGCATAGTGGAAAAGGAAGTGTGCATGGAACCATAAGGTTTCGAGACACATGACAAGAAGACACAATTGTGCAAGTTGAAGAAGGCCTTGTATGGATTGAAGCAAGCACTTAGGTCATGGTAAGACATAATTGACAGTTTTCTGATGGTATTGGATGAAAGACCAATGATATTTATGTTATATGTGTATGATCTATTTCTAACAGGGGATGAGAAGCTCATCACCGAGTTAAGGAGGGAACTTGCAGCATAGTTAGATATGAAAGACCTAGGTATGATGCATTATTTCTTAGGTCTAGAGGTGTGGCATAAACTAGATGATATTTTCCTTAACCAAGGAAAATATGTTGTAGAGATCCTGAAGATATTCAGGATGATGGATTGCAAACCCATGGATACACCGATGGTGACAAACTTGAATATATTGAGTGATAATTCTTCGAAGATAATGGATCCTAGCTATGAATCCGCTTACTAATGAACTAGAAAAAATATCAATGGAATTCTTGTACTTAGAAGGTGATACATATGAATCGTTCACTTGATGGTCTAAGAAAACCAATGGATTCTCTGTAAATCGGAAAATATTCACAGAAGACTTCTTTAAGTGATTTCACAGTGATGAAGAAGACGAAACTTTTACAAGGTTCATTCATTTGCAACAAGTAGGGATGATGAATTAATATACCCATGAATGGGAAGTCCTAGCTACAATATTCCCTAACCTTACAAATGATCAATTGTTGATACTATACATTTCAGGTTTCAATTCCATCATCTGCAGCGAGCTAAAACTTTCAAGACCAATAAATTTGTTGGAGGGAAGAAGCATGGAAAAAATAATCAAAAGAAATGTAACAATCCAATTAGATCATATTGGTCATTAACTCCCTTGTCTCAAGAAAATTCAAGCAAACTGAAGGTGCAAGGGGGTTTGCAATAGTTAATTGATCATGGATCAAGGAGGTAGGACCAAACCAAGAAAGGAAAGAGGATTATGGCAGATCAGGTTCTTATGCACAATGTACTATGATTATTTATGTTTCAAACATCATCTAGGATGAACTCTACTCAAAGTCTCCTGGGAACCTCGACATATGCAAATTAAAACATTTGCTTGTCACTTCCCAAAAACCAGTGGTGAGGTAATTTGGCTATGATAATCTTGGATTTATCTGATATGATTTTATATAACAATATAATATGTTTATGCATATTTATAACATATTTGGAGAGGTTAGGGGGTCGTAAAAGCAATACTAGTCTTTAGGACTACACAATAGGATCAACTTATAGGCTCCCTACAAACACAGGAAGGTGGTCATGAATATTCAACTTCAACAATGGAAGATATTCATTATAATTTTGATCAATTTCCAGAACAAAAATAAAATCAATTTGTTATTCTTAAGCTGACTAATTCACACAAAATTGAAAACTAGTCAATTTCTCATTGAAATATAGACAAGGTATCAGAAATCTTTATGAAACATAACCAAACTGATTCGGATCTTTGGAATAATTACATAGATACATAAATACATCAAATATAACCAATGAGGGCTGAAATGAATCTTACAAGAAGATAAGAGTTTACTTCCATTGGCATAAAACATCGTTACATGAAGAAAGAGACTATAAATCCGTAGGAATTGGAGTAACAAACTACCCAATCTATGCAAAAGGACCGGTACTTCTCTGGATCTAATATTAAATCCTGAAATTGTCCACCATTAATGGATGAATTCCATCAATCATCGCCTATGACTGGAAAATAAGTCAAGGAACACCTCTCAGTTGTGACTAGGGGCACGTATCCCTAAATCTAAGAAGCTAGAGCTCTCAAATCGAAATTATGACTCTCAAAAGATGTGAAAGTGTTGTGCTACTCTTCTTTTATAGAACATATGGCTTCTTGTGTAAGCCTCCTTGGCCAATGTGCCCTCATGATCTAGATTGGAATGTGCTTGCTTTGTGACCTTTTGCTTTGCTTTCTTTCTTTTTCTTATTTTCCTTGCTTTGTTGATTTTGCATTGCCTTTTCAGATTTTCTTTCTTTTTTTGGATTTTCATGCTTTATTCTATTTTTACCATGATTTATTACTTTTTCCTGCTTTCCTACCTTTATTTCCAAAATCCATACTTTCCCTGCTTTGTCTACTTTCCTGCTTTGTATTTCTTTTTACCTTGGCACGCATTTCTTCCAGCTTTCATCGCTTTTGGCAATGTTTCCCTAGTTACAAACCTTATCCCTCTATCCTAGTGGCCCTCTAGGACACATTTGAATTACAACTCATCCAAATATTAAATATTCAAGAAAAATAAATTAAATTTACGCCACCTCAATATCCAAAGTTATTAATTTAACTAACTAAATAAATAATAATTTATCTCAATCACATCATGAATTCCATACTATATAATTCTGAGATCGGTATACAAATAAGAGAGAGAAAAGATGGAATTTTTTTCTAGAGATAGAAACCCCAAAACAGTCTTCTCCTTCTACATGAGTGAACTTCTCTCTCCTAGTGATGAGAATTTTCACTTGTGTGATTGTGTTATAATGAGGAGGGGCGCCTCCTATTTATACTATTTTTCCACTAAGAAAATTAACTGGGGCCGACTTCTCTTGGAGGAGAAATAAAATACCTTTTTTATAATTTTATTTTTATTTTTATTGTTGGATTTTCACCCCAATGTGTACATTATTCTTTCTAGGGTTTGTATGATTGAGTACAACAAGTTTAAACTCTCGTAAGAGGTACAACTGAAGAATGTCTTCTGAATTTGCACAAAATCCAACACTCCCTCTCAACAATGAAGGTATTTTGATAATGTTGCAGCAATTGAATGGAGGATGAACATACAAACTAAGAAAAACTAACCACACAGGAAACAAACAAGTATTGCTCAGGAATTTACAATATATTCATCATAATAATATCCAATGTTACAATGTAGTTTACATAGGTAGAATTCGAATGCATGAGTAATGAATTTGAATCCTCCAAGTGGATAAGAATATATCTAACTGAATCTCTAACTCAAGGTCTCCCAACGAATATCGGAGTACAAATATACAACTCCCCGATGACCAATAACTTCAACAAGCAGTAACAACTAGTTAACTCAATGCAACTGAGTGTGGTAGGTAGTTAAAGTGCTCCTCCCCATGCAACCATGCATTATCCATTTATTAGTAGCAATATCCTAACTGACTGTGAAGTAATTGATTGTAACTGGGGTCTAATTAAGTAGTAACTAGTGCTAACACCAACTGACTGAAGTAGGTTGGTGCCGAGACTCCCAGTGACTCCTAAAATGTAGGGATTGGTCTAGGAGGCGTCCTAGCTGATGCATGCACGTGTAGTAAGTTCTAGTTAACCTCTAGTAGTGTCCCCCACACTTCAGTGACTGGTACATGTGGCCCCATCGGGCCATGTGGACCCAATTTCACTAGTGGACCCATTTAATTAATTTAAGGTTTCTAAGCTAGGAAATAATTAATCTAATAAACATTTGACCAAGGGAGGATTAATAATCCTAACACCCTCCTTGAATCCTAACTTGGACAACTGTGGGCCCTGGTAACAAGACCATGGGTCACCCAAATACAATCTAGAAGATAATAAAAAATGATTCTTAGTACAACTGAGGAAATAGGGGGAAGCCTCATGGATAAAACCCCCCCTCAAAAATAAGCAGGAAAATAGAAATCTGCAAGCTATCTTTAGAATAAAGAAGCTTCCTCCTTAGAAAAATAACTTAAGCAAAACACTGCTGCAAAAAATTGCAGCTCTATGCAGCAACATGGTCCATCAGTGGACCTCTCAATGTACTTCTGAACTAATGACTCTGTTTGGTTCTACTGGATGGTGAAGGTAGGGAATGATCAAATATTTTCTTCTGTGGGCCATGCTGCTGATCATTCACCATCATCAAGTAGCACCGACCTGGAACTTTGCTGCACCATTCTATAGAGAGCAAATCTGTGAGAGATAGTGTAGCATGCTCATTCTGATACTAGGACCTAGTTCTTCTTTTGTCTTTTGGAACTCCAGCACCACTTCCAGCTGCATCAAGAAGATTTTGATCCCATTTGGGTTTAGGCTTCTGATTAGGAATGGGTACTAGATATGGATCTAGAATCTATTGAGATTCAGTCTCAATAACAGGATCATGTTGTATGTGATATTCTTCATCTGAATTTGAAATCTGTAGCACATCATCATCATCAAAAATAGGAGGAGAAATAGTTATACCTTCCTGTGATGTTGGAGGAGTATCATGCAGCTAATCTTCTTCGAACTTGACACTTATTTCAATGAAGCATATTCTGGTAGCAACCTCCATTAGTTTGTAAGCTTTTGCATCATCTGCATATCCCAGTAGAATGCATTCGCTATTTTGGGCTTAGAAGGCCTTTCTCTTGTCAAGTGGTATCATGGCCCAAGCTTTGGAACCAAAAACTCTCAGATGAGAGACATTGGGATTATACCCATGCAATGCTTCAAATGGAGTCACCCCAACCACTGAATTGTGGGGCACCCTATTATGAAAATATGAAGCACGGTTTACTGCTTCATCCCAAAGAGGAGGTAGATTATTGCAATGGAGAAGGCATGTTTCCATCTCTTTCAATGCTCTGTTCTTCCTCTCAGCCACACCATTTTGCTATGGTGTGTATAGAATTGAGTGTTCCATTCAAATCCCCTCTGATTCATGGAAATTATGGGAATCTCTTTTGACATATTCTCCTCCTCCATCTGATCTTATTGACTTGATATTCTTATTGAGGTTGTTCTCAACCATAGCTTTATATCTTCTAAAATTCTCAAAAACTTATGATTTTATCTTCATGAAGTAGATCCAGCATTACCTAGAACAATCATCAATAAAGGTCAGAAAATACCTGCAACCATTAATGTAGTTTGTGGGCATAGGTCCAGCTACATCACTGTGTATCAAATCAAGTGTAGAGATAGCTCTATGAGCCTTCCCAACATCATACTTCTTTTCTGGATGCTCACCTACCAAGCACCCAACACATACTCCATCGAAAGTTTGGATGGAAGGCAAACCTTCAACCATGTTATCATTATGGAGCTGCTTTAGATATTTGAAATTGAGCTGGCCAAATATCTCATGCCAAATCTTGCTAGTGTTGTTAGCATGATACAATAAAGCTGTAGGAGGAGAAACAAGCAAGAAATGTGAAAACTCATAAGCTTTGGTAGAGTGATTTGCAATACCTTTCGCTACAAGCTTTCCAGTGGATTTTTCTGTAATCTCAACTGAGTTTGAATCAAATGTGACCCTCTTGGTAAGGCCTGTATGAGTCATCTGGAAAATAGATAACATGTTAGCAGCAAGGGAGGGAACATATAATACATTCTTGAACTCACCATGCTTCGCTCTAACTGAGCCCCTTCATTCAGCTGGAATCTGGGAATCATCTCCCATGTGAATATTAGGCCCCTTTGATAGTGAAAGAGTAGAGAAGGATTTTTTGGAGGCAACCATGTGGTTGGAGGCTCCAGAATCTATAATGTATGTCGAGGATGGAGAGAGAGTTTCTTTCAAAGCATGACACCTTTCGGAATCTTCTGTTGGTGCTTCTTCATCAGGCTTCTTTTCTCTTGGAGGAGCAATGTTGTGCTGCTTGAGAAGAACAGACATCTCATCAAGTTGCTTCCTCATACAATGTTCTTCAAGAGGGTATCCCTTTTTACAATACGAACATAACTTCTTTTCAAATTTCTTCTTCTTAGAACCGGAGGCCCCTTCGAAAGATTGTTGATTTGGTTTAGGCTTCGAATCAGCTGCCTTTGGCTCCTTCTTCTTTGATTTCCCCTTTGCTTGTGCTTTGGTATAGTTAGTAACCAAGAGAGCTTGATATTTGGAAGTATGGATGACTCCCATTCGAATCAATTTTTCTTATTCTTTTATTAAGGACTCAAAGAATGAATCTAAAGAAGGAAGTTTCCAATCAAGAAAGATTTCCCGCTTGGAATGAAACATAGAGACATAGATAGAGTACTCAGAACCTAGTTTGCTGAATATGGAAAGGACATTCTACTCATCCTTCTGCTCTATCTCGCACTGCCTATATTGTAGCACTAGAGACTTGAATTTGGAGAAAAATTTATGGAGCAACCGAATCTAACTACTCCGTTAGTAGTCGAATCCGACTATCATTTTGAATGATAAATGTTATAATATTAGATGATTATAATAATTACAAAGGAGGCTCTCCTTTAATGGCTTGAGCATGAAGGGTTACACCCTTTCATATAATTAACTAATCTATTTAATAATTTATTTTATATTCGTTACATTGCCACTCCCTTTAAGGAAGCTTTGTCCTCAAAGCTTAAGTATTTCCTAGTGTTGTTCTTCATTTTGACTCGGTGTTGGTATTAAAATCGGATGAGGTCTCTTGTGCAGAGACTTGCACTTCCTTTCCATTGATTATTTTGCATTGTATTGTCTCATTGTTCCTACATTTATGACCAGGGGTCCAATCATCACCGCATCGACAACATATGTTTTTCTTCTTTTTTCTATTATCAGTGTAACTGTTAGATGACTTCGATCTATTTTCCATTTCATAGGCATATGATTGAGGTTTGTGGCATTGATGACCGGGTGACCACGTATCTACATAGTACCTACATTGTGTCTATTTTTCTTGCAGATAATGGTTATCACCTCTTGTTTTAATTCCCTCCAATTTGTGTTCTGCAGCTTTTGCTTTATGTCTTGCTACTTCTACGTTAGGTATGTCATGCTTTTACGGAGAGAAATTCCTATGGCTTGGGGTACCACAACAGACAGTTTGACTCCAGAAATCAATCCTTTCCAATATGCAATAGAAATTAAATGTCTAAAACTAAAGGATCAGACCTCGTACCTTATTCCGGACGGTTGAAGTAGATCCCCGTTGAGCTTTCCAATCTTCAGCTTGAATTGATCTATTACTTCCTCAACAACAAGTAAACAATACAAGCATTATATATATCATGGTGTTAGATCTATTCTAGCATATATAATCAATAATGTAAAAGCATTTGACATGATCCAATGGAGAACATATTCATTCAAACACACATTATTGGATAGGAAAAGATATTTCTATTAATATAAATCAGAGATTACAAGATACAACCTCTGACAGCACGTCTGCGAACCGGAGAAACTGAATCCCCCACTTGGTCCTCCACCACTTCAATCCTCCATCTCTCGATATCAAGCTTACAAGCAAAAGGAAAGCTTGGGAAGAACACAAAAGTGCTCCAAGGGACAAAGGGATGCAGACTCAAGCATATGTTCCGGCAACAATGGACTATAGTTTCGTTGCTCTCAATTCTCTCTTATGCCTTCAATGTACCAAGGGGTTCCTTATATAGCTTTTCAAAGGGGTAATGAAAGGTCGAATCCAAGCGATCTCAAGGCATAGGGAAGGCCAGGAGTCAAATGAGTCAGATCCATGTCAAGGAAAACTCCAAAAGGATTTGGATTATGCACACATCCCGATGTACGCGGTTTTAGTGGTAAAACCCACGTATGTACGCGCTTATAGGTTTAAAAGTCACGTATAGCATTTTTCATATGTTTTTAGGGATGATCAAGAAAACATCAAAGAACAAAAAGTGGTGCATAGGGTCTAAGGAGTCTGCAGCTGGACAGGGGAAGGCCATACAAAGTGTGATTCACCTAGAGTGGTGAAATCCGCTATAATAGATGCCCCCTAATGTATGAGATCATAGGGGTTATACGATGGCCGAAATACATTATAAGTCCATCCCAGAAGTGGAGTGATGAAGGATCCCAAATGGAAGACCAGCCACCCAATCAACATAGTACAATAATACAACTCTGCATATAACTGCAAGTACATATAGCAGTCCCTGATACATAAGAGTACAATGGCCATGAATAGGCATGATACATGATGTCACATATGTGGTCATAGCCATGTACAATATACATAGATCGGAATATCCATTATGAAGATATACAAAGGACCATGATCTCCAAAATGGCTGAAGATATATAATAGATCAAGATCTCCATAGTGGCTGGAAATGTCTGTAATATACTAGAATCAAGTCACGAGAGCTGAAATCTCATGAACACTGGCATGATCAAGGAGGTAGCATATAACAGATGCCACCAATCTGGAAAGTATTCTATACAAACCGCTACGAGTACATGTCCTACTATGCGAATAGAGGTGTCGAGGTCGAACATAGTAGTCCATCGTCTGATTACCGGTCATTAATGTATACCGTTAACAGACGCGAGATCACCCACCAATGATGAAAATGGGAATCAAGGTACTAGAGTGAAAACTAACAAGTGTGAATAAATATGTTGAGTTTGAACACTTGAGAGGATCCATCGATCAGGGGACATTGATGTGTTCCCAAGAAACTGTCGATGGCAAGAGAACCTGCCACTGATGACTGCAAGTCTCAAGGCACTCAAAATGACTCTAGATTCCAATCCCAGAATAAATGATTTGAAGTCGATGGGATGAAATCCACTGGAAGGAGGGCATTAAGGCATCCCCCATCATCCAACATGAGGTACTCAGCAAAGTTGTATAATTTGGAAGGACTCGATCATAAGGTGCATGAACCAGTAACTGTACCAGGAATGGTCGACATGCAAAGTCAAGATAACTGAGGAATGACCGACTCAGGTTTCAACTTCCTTCGAACAAGAGCATAACGGAGTATGGTGACTGAATGAAGGTAGCATAGACTCGATATGCAAACTAGGACATCCTGTGACACAGGAGGCATCAACAGAGGCCCCATAGGGACTTGAAGCTTAACCAGTCGGTGGAGATAAACTCAGATAAACGAGTACAGCTCCTACATTCAAACTATAACCCAACCAATGGATGCGATATATAGTGCTCTGTTCGAAGGCGACACGACTCGACAGCTACCAAAGATAACATCTTTCCTTATCCGGATTTTTGGTTTTTTGATTTTTTTGGACTTTTTCAGTTATTTGAAAAGCTTGAAAAAAGAATAAACTAGCTTTGTAGTTACAAACTAGGAGGAGACAAGTGTCACAAGGGCAAACAAACTAGTTCCAAGCAGTGGAACATACTTATGCTTAATGCAAGGATACATGTGTAGGATATCGACACTCGGGGGAAAATCCCCTCCCGGTAAAAAGGGAATCAAGCTACGAAGGATATAAAAAATGGCTCTGCATGGCTAGATATGAGACAAGCTCGGGCTATATGGCTGAAACGCAATGTCAGGGGAGCTGGCATAAAGCTCAATAAGGCAGGAAAATCTCATGATAATTCATTCACAACTTGACATGAGGGAGTCCTGAGGGAAATAGGCCAGCATAAGATCAAGAGGAGTATGAGGCTCTTGCGAAATGTCATGGCAATACTATACAATGGACTCCTGGACCTAAGAGAGAACTCACAGCATGGGTACCAAATGCAAAGGGGAGTTAACTAGGACACCCATGTATAGGAAAGCTCTACCATTCACATAGTACCACTTCTAACAGCAGCATGAAGGTTCCGTGATACCATGGAATGGGTTCGTATCTAAGGTTAAGATGGAACGGTCATAAGGCAATGCATAAGTGCAAGCGGATGTGAAATCCTAACCTATATGTCAGTTCAGACATAATACCTATGATAGGCATGAACGGGTCGAAACCTCGGAGAGAGTGTACAAAAAGTGGACCCTACATGACAACCATATTAGTCCAAAACAACCCAAAATAGTCAATAAAGAATCCAAACTATAGGATATAGGGAGGAATGATCATGACAACATCACCCAAAGGAAACAATGCGGTGAACGATGAGACATAAAAAGGAAACTAAGGTGTAGACCCAACATTCATGCATACACTACCACCCCAGTGAGGGTGACCACTGGTGTAAAGACCGAGCGAAGGGAAAAAATCCTCCACAAATGGAGTAGAGGATGGAAGATGACCATTCCCAAATCTATGAGCATTTTAAGGGGCTGTGATGCCCCCAAGTCTGACACCAGGGTCCGTACTAGGACCAAGACGGGTGATAGGATACCATGCATGCCAAAAATAAAAGGACCTGAACTCAAGAGAGCATAAATATACTCAAGTAACCATGATCCCAAAGGCCAACTAGCGCACAAAGAGCACACTCCTAAGAAAATCTACATCCAAAATACAAGCAAACCAAGGGGAGGATATGTGAGCTCCCAAATGCAGCAGGTATGTCTCGCCTAGGAGAGGCTTGAAACTCCCATACACTACAACCGGAGGTGTGTAACCAATTATAGTGGCCCTCAACTTCAACGCATATAGCGACTGTGCTGTCCGACCTCTACCTGGACGGGACACCTACAGAATAACCCCTGCAAAGTACCCCCTCGATAACCTAGGTAAGGCAACTAAGGTCACCTCAATATAATCAATGCTTAGGCAAATAGTCGT
>LPNX010323731.1:453148-542085 GCA_001517045.1 Pseudotsuga menziesii | reverse complement strand
CAAGCCCAGCAAGACACCGAGACAAAAAGAGTAATGCACTAATGGCAAAACAAAAAGGATAAATGACTAAAACTACTTTCAAAGAAAAATCAATGAAAATGTGGTCTCTGGTCACAAAATAAGCATCCAACAGACAACAACAAACCCAAGAAAGACCCAACCACACTCACAACCCACCCAGCAACTTCCCACAACATCAAACTCACCAAAAGGGAGGATGTACGCAACTGTTTAAAGAACAGCTACGTATATACGCGACTTTTGGCCAAAAACCTGAGTGTATACATGGATTTTGGCCAAAAACCTGTGTGTATACGCGACTTTTGGCCAAAAATCCGTGTATGTACATGACTTTTGCCCAAAAACCTGCGTATACATAGAAGGCAGTGGTAAAAAGCAGGCCAAGGTTCAAACCAATAAAGGGGAGTGTCAATGGATGAACATACTATAACATGCAACACAGAAACAGGGATAAACAGAGAGCAAGTCAAGAATATCAAGCCCATTATGCCCCCAACCCCAAAGAAAAACAAGGAACCTCCCCAGCAGAGTTGCCAATTCTGTTACGGAGAGAAATTCCTATGGCTTGGGGTACCACAACAGACAGCTTGACTCCGGAAATCAATCCTTTCCAATATGCAATAGAAATTAAATGTCTAACACTAAAGGATCAGACCTCGTACCTTATTCCGGACGGTTGAAGTAGATCCCCGTTGAGCTTTCCAATCTTCAGCTTGAATTGATCTGTTACTTCCTCAACAACAAGTAAACAATACAATCATTCTATATATCATGGTGTTAGATCTATTCTAGCATATATAATCAATAATGTAAAATCATTTGACATGATCCAATGGAGAACATATTCATTCAAACACACATTATTGGATAGGAAAAGATATTTCTATTAATATAAATCAGAGATTACAAGATACAACCTCTGACAGCACGTCTGCGAACCGGAGAAACTGAATCCCCCACTTGGTCCTCCACCACTTCAATCCTCCATCTCTCGATAGCAAGCTTACAAGCAAAAGGAAAGCTTGGGAATAACACAAAAGTGCTCCAAGGGACAAAGGGATGCAGACTCAAGCATATGTTCCGGCAACAATGGACTATAGTTTCGTTGCTCTCAATTCTCTCTTATGCCTTCAATGTACCAAGGGGTTCCTTATATATCTTTTCAAAGGGGTAATGAAAGGTCGAATCCGAGCGATCTCAAGGCATAGGGAAGGCCAGGAGTCAAATGAGTCGGATCCATGTCAAGGAAAACTCCAAAAGGATTTGGATTATGCACACATCCCGATGTATGCGGTTTTAGTGGTCAACCCCGCATATGTACGCGCTTATAGGTTTAAAAGTCGCGTATAGCATTTTTCATATGTTTTTAGGGATGATCAAGGAAACATCAAATGACAAAAATTGGTCCATAGGGTCTAAGGAGTCTGCAGCGGGATAGGGGAAGGCCATACAAAGTGTGATTCACCTAGAGTGGTGAAATCCGCTATAACACATGCAACTTTAACTCTTTTTGGAGGTATGGTTTAAGACCTCCTAAATAGGTTTCAAGTCTTTGCTTGCTAGACAACCCAAATACTCGTGTTGATAGGGATTCCCATTGATGAGTGAAATCCTCGACGTTCCTGACTTGTTGTAGTCTGGTAAGTTTACTGAAAAATTCATCTTTTTTGATTCCTTGAAACCTATTAAAAAAATTATTTTTGAACAAGTTCCAGGTGTAGGTGAAATTATCTCTCTTCCACCATAAGAACCAATTATAGGCATACCCTTCCATATGCATTGACGCATATTTCACCTTCTCCTTGTCAGATTGAATGTTGTAAATGTCAAAGTATTCTTTTGCTTTGTTTAGCCAAGCAACACATTGGTCTTCACTCCCATTGTATTTCGACAACTCTATTTTTGCCTTAGGTGGGTGCACTTTGTAAGGACGACGTTGATTTCCTTTTGCATTATGGTTTGATGGTGGCTTGGAACTATTGGACGATGAAAGTGACATATCTGAATTGCTTCGTTGTTGGCGGTGACTTTTAGTTTTTCTTTTCTCTACTATTTTACTTATAGCGTCTATTTTTCTGTTTAATCGTGCCTCCATATCTGGCAGTACTTGTGTTTCTATCTCTTGCTTAAGCATCGCATTGTTAATCTTTATTTCTTTTTGCAATTCTTCTTGATTCTTTACGAGTGTTTCCTGGGTGGCAACATGAAATGAGGCATCTAGCATGTGTGGACCGCTGACTTGGCCCGGACTGGGTATGAGCCTTTGCAACATCTCGATTAATGTATTGTGGTTCTTCGTCATGGTGCTCATGTTCTATGTTAAGGTGTTTATGTTTTTCATCACGATACTCATTTTGTCATCCACGTCTTTTTGTTTTTCGTTCAAGATGTCAAGTTTGTCATCAAGCCTTATTTATAGTATCAAAACAAGCTCGTCTTTGAGTAATATATTGTTATTCTGCATCTTTTCCTTCAAGCCTTATTGGTCAGTGACAATGGAATTTATGTCCTTCTCCATTTTTTCGATCTGCTCTTTCAGTTCCTCCATGGTCTTGGACCTTGTATACGGAGGTGTGTATTTCGGCACTATTTTGCCTTTTGAGGTGAATTGAATAATAATATATTAATTAATTAATGGAGCAACCGATTTGGAGTGGAGCAGTGGTGGGCAGCGGGGCGGAAATGTATGGGAGTGGTGAAACAATAGCGTGGGGATGAGAGGGGGAGGATGAGCCGAATCTGAGCTCAAGCTGAAGGAGAGAATCTGCTCTGATACCAAATGGAGCAACCGAATCCAGTTAGTCCGTTAGTAGTTGAATCCAACTATCATTTTGAATGATAAATGTTATAATATATTAGATTATGATAATAATTAAAAAGGAGGCTCGCCTTTATAGGCTTGAGCGTGAAGGGTTACACCCTTTCATATAATTAACTAATCTATTTAATAATTTATTTTATATTTGTTACAATTTCTCAATAGTCTCGAAACTGTTGGGATGTAAAGATACCAACTCATTCTCCATAATGTGTCCCCGAATCTCATCTTGTTTGTGAAACAAACTATCATTCTTCTCCCATGCTTCTCTAGGAGTCCTAAATCCTTATAGATGAAAGAGGATATCTCAAGAAATATAAGTACATAAGTACCTGAATCCTTCATCACAATAGTTTAGGAACTTGTTCCACTCTACCGGCTGATGAGGCTCAGCCTCCCACCCATGTATGATCCTATGGTAGCCATGCTTGCGCAAGGCCAGCTGCATATCAATCCTCCAATCAAGGTAATTGGAAGTTGTGAGGATCTGTGGCTCAGGAGTTTGAGAACTCATAATAGCTCCGGCCAGGAGACTGTAAATACTTCTTTCAAGCTACGTAGCACCTGTCAATTTCACTACAAATAACACTAAAACATATGAACTGTTACAATCATGATTTTCCTCTAGACATGAACATGTTTTCAGGGTCCATTACGCCCTCTCTGCTGCTCTGAATGAATCCATATCTAGCAATTTTTCATAGGGGACTTCTGTGGAAACCCAACTGCTTCCGATGTTCGATGAGGAGAAGCAAGCATGAAACCTTCCTGAGAAGGATCTGATACCATATTAGAATTTGAATTCCATTAAGATCTTCAAGCAGGGAGTTCTGATAATGCTGCATCAATTGAATGGAGGATGAACATACAAACTAAGAAAAACAAACCACATAGGAAACGGACAAGTATTGCTTAGGAATTTACAGTATATTCATCATAATAATATCCGGTGTTACAATGTAGTTTACATAGGTAGAATTCGAATGCATGAGTAATGAATTTGAATCCTCCAAGTCGATAAGACTATATCTAACTGAATCTCTAACTCAAGGTCTCCCAATCAATATCGGAGTCCAAATAGACAACTCCTCGATGACCAATAAATCCAACAAGAAGTATCAACTATTTAACTCAGTGCAACTGAGTGTGGTAGGTAGGTAAAGCGCTCCCCCCCCATGCAACCATGCATTATCCATGCATTAGTAGTGCTATCCTAACTAACTGTGAAGTAACTAATTGTAAATGGGGGCTAATTAAGACTAACTAGTGCTAACACCAACTAACTAAAGTAGGTTGGTGTCGGGACTCCAAGTGACTCCTAAAATGTAGGGATTGGTCTAGGAGGTGCCCTAACTAATGCATGCACATGAATTAAGTGGAATTTAACCTATAGTAGTGTCCCCCACACTTCAGTGACTGGTACATGTGGCCCCATTGGGCCATGTGGACCCAATTGCACTAGTGGACCCATTTAATTAATTTAAGGTTTCTAAGTTAGGCAATACTTAATCTAATAGACATTTGACCAAGGGAGGATTAATAATTCTAACATTCTCCGGTCTTCATCAGCATCACGATCATATGGGTTTCATTTGTACATATATACTATCTCCATCATCTCTATACATACTGAAGGTTGTCTACATGATCTCTGTCCTTCGAGAAGTGTCTTCGTGAACCAGTTCTATCAGGATGTCTCAGAGAAAATATTCTACTACCTGTCTTTCTCTACTGCCGATGGGAAACTTCCATACCTAGCTTGAGAATCCTGGATGAGAAAATGTGTATGACCATCTACTACATGTTTGTCTCATCTACCAATGGGATACTCCCATACCTGGCTGAGAACCTAAACAAGTAAATGTGCACGACCATCTACTGCGTGTTTGTCTCATCTACCGACGGGGTACTCCCCTACCTGGTTGAGAAACTAGACGAGTAAATGTGCATGACCATCTACTACTTGTTTGTCTCATCTGTCGATGGGGTACTCCCATGCTTGGCTGAGAACCTGAATGAGTAGAGGTACCTATGGAATCACACGGTCATTTTCTACATGTCTGAATCATATGCTAATGGGATTTCTACCATACCTAGTTGAGCACCTGGACGAGCAGAGGCTCTTGTGTGAACCTGACCATCTACTACTTGACCACCTCATCTACCGATGGGATTTCTCCCATACTTGGATGAGAACCTAGATGAGAAGAGGTACCTAGGAAAAAGTAGGGTAAATGTCTCTCAGTCATCTCTCCCTCTCAAGGAAGGATGCTTTCTCTTCTACTCCAAGTCTTTCACGAAAGTATTCAAAATTCACCCTGGGAAGAGGCTTGGTGAGACCGTCTGTAGTCTGGTCATATGTCAGAATATATTCTAGCTCGACCGCACATTTCTACACCATATCACGTATGAAGTGATACTGAATTTCTATGTGCTTTGACTTGTCATGAAAAATAGGGTTCGCTGGCATCTGCACACAACTCAAGTTCTCATAGTGAATCATGGTTGGCTGGGGGAATCTAGACAAATGATCCTGCAAGAAGTTTACAAATCCAAACTGATTCTCGGGATTCTAAACTGGTAGCCATATACTCATCCTCTATGGTACTGCGAGCTACTGAATTATGCTTCCTACTGCACGAGGAAATTACTGAACCCAAACTGAAACAACATCATGAAGTACTCTTCCTATCTGTAGTGCATCCAACCCAATCTGAGTCTGCAAGTCATTTCAATTTCAGGTCACATTCTGAATCATATCGTAGACCATATCCCACATTTCCACGTAAGTATCTGAGCACATGTTTTGCAGCTGTCCAGTGAATCTGCCTCGGTTCACACATGAACTGACTAAGGGCATTCATAGAAAAACAAATATTTGTCCCGGTGTTCATCAAATACATCAAGGACCCAATTAGCTGGTGATACATGGTGGGATCGATCAAATTTAAATATGAAGCAGACTCTCTCAATGCTTCTTCAAATTTGCATCCATTAGAGTAACTATGGACTTCCAATCCAACATTCTGAATCTCTTCAGGATAACTATGGTGTATTTTCCTTGACCTAGGAAAATCTCCTTCTACCTCTGCCATACTTCTAATCCCAAGAAGTAATGCATAAATCCAAGATCCTTCATTTTGAATTCAGAGGTGAGTTTCTTCTTACACCATACGATAAGTTTCTCATTTCCAGTGAGAAACAGGTCATCAACATAAAGTACCAAAATCAGTGGCTCGTCATTCACAGCCTTGTAGTAAATCTTGGGGTCTACATCACTCTTAGTGAATCCCATACTCACCAAGAATCTGTATATTCATCCATACCAACCAGGGGGGTGCTTTATTGAGTCCATATAAATCCTTTTTCAGCTTGCATACATGAGACTCATTTCCATGGACAGAAAACCCTTCTAGTTCCTCAATAATACCATTGAGAAAGGTTGTCTTGACATCCATCTAATGCAACTTCCATCCCATAGTTGAAGCAATAGCAATGATGGATCTGATGGAACTATATCGAGCCACAGAATCAAATGTCTCATCATGATTGACTCCCTCTTTCTAAGAGAACCCTCTGGAAACAAACTAGGCTTGTATTTTTCAATACTACCATCTGCTCCATGTTTGATTTTGTATAACCACCTGGAATTCACAACTGACTTCCCCTTAGGTCTGGGAACAATCTTCCACACATCATTTTTCATGATGGATTGATATTCTTCCACCATGTAATCCTCCCAAACTTGGTTTCTGGATGCTTCTTCATTAGTGGTGGTTTCTAATTCAGTGATGTGACTCGTCAATGCCACATAACTGGAGAACCTCTGAGGTCTTTTTCTTTCTTGAAAAGTTCCATGTGAAGCTTCATGCCCCTTTGCATCCTATAAGGTTTGTTGTTCCCATATAGATATTTCCTGGCTTATTGGCATATATTCGGGAATATCAACTATCATGAGTGGATCAATGGGTTCGATGGGATCAACTTTCTACATGTTCCATCATGGTATACCTGAAGCATTAGTATATCTGTCACTATATTCTTTATTGTTGGGAGAGATCTGTAATTTATATTAGCTAGTCTATTGTGCCATATCTCACCCATACTTGAAGAGTCATGGACTAGGGCTTGGACCGGTAGTGTGTTCAATCAATACAAGGTTTCCTCGCTCATACCAATTACTTTGGTTATATCCATGCTTGAGTTATTCTACCAAGCAAGTACTTTTCCATCTGAAAATGCAACTTTATATCCTTTGTCTTCTCAGGCTGACATGGAAACCAGACTTCTTTTCATACCAGGCACATAGAGCACATCACTTAAGCGTAGAGTATCATTGGACTCTAGCTGAAGGGAGGTAGCCCTATATCCCTTCACATTGTATTTATCATCATCTCCAAGTACAACATAGAGATGAGAATATTTCTCAACTACTTTTGAGAAATTTTCTTCAATATCATGTCATGTGTCTAGATGCACTACTATCTATGAGCTAAGTATCACTAGTGGTGGGAACTATAATTGATAGAGATGATATGAAGAATAATGTTGCACGATCTTCATTCTTCTATTTCTTGTGATGATGATATTCTTCTACATCAGCAGTTGAAGCTACATGCTTCCTTTTGTGTGAGCTTCAACTCCTAGCATAATGGTCGTATTTCTTGCACCTGTATTGGATCTGAGATAGATCCTTCTTTTGTTTCTTATGATCTGAGGGAGGACTTGATCTCTCATCTTGGCACTTGTGATTGTACGAATTCCTTCCCCTTCCCTTGATTTTCTTGGCATGAGATACGAACGCTTGATTTTCCTTAGGTTGAGTGCCATGAAGTCTGGCATGATGCTATTCTCATCTCTTCTAGAGTGCATTCTTCCCATAGCTTATGAAACTTGGGAAACCTAGTTCAACAACTAATAGTTTGGATGAAAGACTCCCAATACGGTGGGAGACCATTTAAGGTAGTCATAACGAGATCCTTTTCTTCAAGATTGTCTCCACGGTACTTTATCTTGTCTCGTAGCTTGGAGATCCTCATGAAATATGAGGCAATATTCTTGGACTTCGTCATATTCATATTCGACAATTTATTCCTCAATGTGAGAGTCATATTGATGCTACTATGTTCAAATAGATTCTTCAAGGCTTTGAAAATATTCCTCGTTGTCGTCATTTCTAAGATCTGAGGAACCAAGTGGTCTCTAACTGAGTCCACCAAAATCCTTCTTGCGTTGACATCATCCTTCCTCTAGAGAGTTTTGTCTTATTCGGCTTCTCGTTCTGGGACCTTTTCATTTACAAACTGTAATAGTCCATTTTCTTGTAATAAAAGAATAACCCTATACTTCTAAGGCATGAAGTTGCAATCCCCTTTCAAATGAACTTCAACCTTCATGCTGATCATCTTGACTACGGATCTGGATCTGAAACCCTAGAAGGGGCTAGGTAAAAAATGAAAGTTGGAGTATTGGAAAACTGACTCCACAGATAAATGTTCCCTAGAGAGGCGAGTTAAGAAGAGGTAAATTCGAGCCAAAACTGTGGAGAAAATAGGGCAAACACTAAAACCCTAATTTATGTTGCAGCTCCAGAATTAGGTCAAAATTTGAAAATTCTCAAAATTGAATTTTGCCTTCATCAAAATATGTCGCCTCCTTGGATCGAAATTCCCAAGGTTCCTTTTCTGCCAAAAATTGAGTGAAGGCTTTGAAAGATGAAACTCTAGTTTCGACAGGTTTCCGGCAAAGTTCCGACAATGGATTCTTTTAGCAAAGCTCTGATACCATGTGAGATTTTCATAAGATTATAGAAATATATATTAATTTCATTTATCAATGGGATCACTAGAAGAAAGACAAACCACAAAACAATAACACAAGGATTTTTATCTTAGGAAACCCAAATGGGAGAAAACCCGGCAACCTTCATATAGAGATAATAATTATGAGATCACTGTACAAATAAGAGAGAGAAAATATGGAAGTATTTTCCAAAGATATAAACCCCAAAATAGTCTTCTCCTTCTGCAGGTGCGAACATCTCTCTCCCAGTGATGCAAATTTTCACTTGTGTGACTGTGTGTTATAATGAGGAGGGGTGCCTCCTATTTCTACTTTTTTTCCACTAAGAAAATTAGCTGGGGTCGACTTCTCTTGGAGGAGCAATACAATAACTTTTTTTTATAATTTTATTTTTATTTTTATTGCTGGATTTTCACCCCAATGTTTACATTGTTCTTTCTAGGGTTTGTATGATGTATTACAACAAGTTCGAACTCTCGTAGGAGGTACAAGGGAAGAATGTCCTCCGAAGTTGTACAAACTCCAACAATCAATGGCTAGTGTTTGTTCCATGGTGCTATCAAAATTGGGGACATTAGAAGAAATCTCAATACTCAACATGGGGCTACTATTATGACAAAATATTCCAATTATAGCATGTCAAGAGATAAAAACAAATATTCCCATTCAAAAAAAGAAAAAATGAAGGACAACCCGTGGCGTAAATGTAGAAAACACTCGACTCTAGGGAATAGATGTGAATATGCGGCATTACGTTACTATCGAATAATCGATGGAAAGCATGTAGAAGTTCCAAAACCAGAATATGACATCACAGTGGCATATAACTCATACTCAGACGATGATGAAACACCACGAAATGTGTCACTATCATCAATTTCATGCACATTATTCACTAGTGGGGATGATGATGTGTTCCAAAAGGAAAATATTACTCAGAAAAAACGAATTTGAAGAAGTAACCAAAAAAATTGTTCCACCATATTTTAGGAAGATTAATGAAATCCATATTGAAAAACCAGAGGCAAGAAAAATAACAAAAACACAGCCTAAGAGGCTTAAGCTCAATGGAAACATAAAAAATAGAAAAATAACAATCCTTATAGATTCTAGTAGTACTAATAATTGTATCAACATCAATATTACTAAGCAATTATGTAACATACCCAACCTCCACCTCACCTTTTAAGTGGAAACTTTGTACATATTGATTGTGTATCTAGTGTAAAGGTTTGTTGTAGTTACGGTGTATCCATACACCTAGATGCCTCAAAGATAAGCATAGTTTTGTGAGAAGACTTAATGCTAGGAGCTAAAGGAGTGGGGATTGTAATCTTTAGATAATAAGTGCCTAGAATAAGGTTTGTACATTGATGGGATTAGTAAATGGCAGTTTGAATTGTGTGAAGAGTTACTCTTAAACATTTAAAAGAGTAAGTCTAATTAAATGACAATATCTTATTCCAATGCTTAATTATAATAATTGTAATAGGTTTATGTTAAGGATAAAAATATATTTGAAAGAGTTTATCCAGGTAACAATCATAGGTTACTAATGGGCCTTATAATGTAAGGGAATCATCCTATAAACTAAGTTATTAGATTTAATTTACTAACTTATTGGGTTGTATTCTTTGGTACTAACTTATATGGGTTGTAAAAACAAATTACAAGTTAAATCTTTTTGTGTATCCCATTAAGGAACTCATTGTTAAGGTTGCTGATGAACATCACGTTAATGATAAGGGAAGATGTCATAACATTTATGTTCAAATGCAATATCTAGAAATCAAATCGATATTTTATGTGCTACCACTTAATGAAATGGACATGGTGTTAGGTTTAGAGTGGTTAATGCAGCTGGGCACTTACTCCACCAATCTCAATGAATAGTACATGGAATTCCACCTTCAATGTAAAAATTATAAATCATATGTAAATGAAGGTTCCATCCTCAAGGAAGAAGAAGCAAAACAACAAAGACGAAGGGAAGAAGCTCCAGAAAACATGGAACAACAATACAAGTTTACATCCAATAAACAACAAGAGCCTAAGTTAAAAACCCAACTCAAAACACAATACAAGATACGATGCACAAACTTACAAAGAAATCTTGCAAATTCTCAATGAGAATCTCCAACAATCTCCTAAAGGTAGATAAAGTCAAAGATGACGCCACCAGAGAAGCATGCTCAGCCAAGGAGAACCCAATTTATTATGCATTGAGGACAAAGCATAACTTAATGGGGTGGCAATGTAACAAACATAATAAATGACTAATATTAAATAATAAGCATCAATAATAATAAATATGAATAAATAACAATTAATAATGATAACTAGCAATTAAGGAAAAGTCAAAAGACATACTTGTTCACCTTCATGACCAGTCAATGCCTATATAGGTAAACCATCATAAGGTAATGTAACATCGTTCATTTTATTCAATAAATATATTTATACATTCAAATTACAAAATATATTTATGTATGTATAGTTACTGTCATAACAAGCACAACAAGAAAGTCGCTACAACACAACAAGCAAGTTCGTTCCAACACAAGGAAGTAGTTCGCTACAGCTAGAAAAAGATTGTTTCTATGTTGTAGAAATCTGTTACGGGTTCGCTATTGTTGGAAGACTTCTATCTTTGGCTCTAGGGTTTGTCTAGAGTTTGTCTATCTTTATATGAGAGAGCTTTATCTCTTCATTGTATTAACATTGTACTTGGTTGACGAATCTATACTGAAGAAGTTTTGTTGGGTTTTTCTCGTGAAAGGGTTTTCCCAGGATAAATCTGTCTATTGTTGAATGTGTTTCTTTCAATGATATTTATGCATGCAATTATTATGATGTGATATGACAAATTGAATGAAAGTCTAACATAATTGCTCTTAAGTCAAAATTCTAACACCCAGAGGTATCAAACTTCTCGAGATGTATTTTTTTCTCAACGAGTAAGAACTTAAAGTAAAAAAAATTACACCTTAAGAAATTGGATCCCTCTTGTTGCTTGATAGATATGGGTTTAAAATGCATCTATGTTGGTTGTACTTGCATTTATGGCCGAGACTCCAATTATGTGTGTGGCATTTAAAACATTTATTTTTATCCTTCCTTGTATTTGATGGAAAAGTACTTTTGTGGGAAGGAATATATTTTGAAGTTGATTTTTGAGAATGGGGGCAAGGTGGTTGTTGATAGGACATCGGATTCTCTTTAGCAAAATTTGGCTTTTTGTTACACTTGTTCTACATCCTTGATATCTAGTAATTTAAGTTTGTTTTTTACATTCTCTTTCAACCTTGATATGGCCATTTGAAGTAGGCGCTCATTGGATAGGTCTTCAATGCAAGTAGAAAATACATGCAAATCATGAAAATACTCATCCAATGTGCCCAATTGTTGCAATCAAGTGAGTTTAGAAAAAACCTCCTCCTCATCTATATCCTGAAATGTTTTGAAAAAAATGTATTTGAATATATCCCAATTCTTGCTAATGCCTAGGATTTTGAGTTCCACCATAAGAATTGGCCACAAGACAATCTCTCCAAGTTCATTGATGCAAAGTTAGTTTTATCTTCCTCGTCATATATCTAATATATCTCGAAATAGCATTAAAGTTTATCAATCCATCTTGTACCCTCTCAATCATCCTCGCCATCAAATTTTGGTATATTAATTTTTATCTTGTGCATGAACCTGTTAAAAGAACTCATGTTTCATTAATGGTTTGCCTCTGAAAGTGATATGTGGGATTTTGGACTATTTATTCATTCATTCTCATTCTCGATGCTTTGACATCATTCTTGAGTACATCGTGATTTTTACTTACTTTCGGCAAAATATCTAGACTTTTGCAAATTTCTTGCATCATGCCTAAAAGATTGGTCTTAATTTTGTTAGCAATCTTGATATCAATCTTTTTAATTGCATCACTTAATAAGTTAATTATGAGATAAGAAGCTATATAGAACCAAAACCAGAGGTCTTTCTTGAGTTCTTTGTTATCCTCATGCTTAATGGATTTCACTGTGATATACCATGAATAGATCCCAAAAAAATGGAAACAAACTTGAGTGTGAATCAGAATGCAGTATAATAGTGGCTCTATTACCTCTTGGAAGATAACCAACATATTTAATATAAAATAAATTGTTAAAGATATTTTAATTATGATTAGTTGTTACATTAACCTAAGTTCGAATTTGAGACCTATTACATAAAACAAATTTCAATCCATTTTCTTTACCTTGATAACAATCCATTTCTTTACCTTGAAAAGTTACAGTATTGAAGAAATACGGTAAGCTAAAGAAGCATCAAGAATATTTTATAAGGGAGACAAATTACAAGTTGGAAGGAGATTTTTATAGCTAATAAATATAAATATATTTACATAAATAATATATATATATATAAACACAAGTTCCAACAATGAAATCTTTTACATCACTGAGGCTTTTAACTTGGGCCTTGCACCGTTTCGAAGAAGGCTATGTTATTGAGAGTTGTTAAAATCTTCATTCCCAAGTCCTTAACGTCAATGGAATAAACAGTAACTATGTTTCAAATCTGAAAACCTACGTAGGCACATGCCACGATAACCTTACCTACTAGCGATGGATTGCTACCAGTTGCGTTATATTAAGCATGTTTTTTAACTGTACATATTTATAAAAAGGGTGTGAAAACTAAGAAAAGTGTAATTAAGTGGATGCTTTTCGTCTCTATTTTGTTTGCAGAAGTTTTGTATTTCATCCCATCTGAAGCATGGGCTCTTGTAACCTATATAAATAAAGTATACTAACTTTGATTCAAACGTCTTGGTCCTATGAATAATTGAAGCATGTAGCTAATGTGAAGGTTATATATACAACTCTAAAAGAAATAACTATTTTCATGATGTTTTTCAAGATGTCTTTATGTAAAAGTTACATAAACAACTCCAAAAAAAATTAAAGATTTTTTTAGGTGTATGAACATATTTTATTTTAAAATTTTAAAATAATACAAAATTTGGAGTTTTTGATTGAAGACTAATTAGGTCAAACTATAATTGGTAATGGAAATTAACATGTTAACAATCAATTTGAGGTGCTTTATCAATGGTGTGTTAACGTGTGTTATAATGTATCAATTTACAACGTTTTACACTCTACAACGAAATGGTGTTGGCCCAATGCACAATGCATTGGCAAAAATATGGGCCAAAGTTTTGGCTTGCATGTGCTTGTTAGATTATCAATTGTTATTTCAATGGAGTTGTGAAGGGGATGAATCCACAAGACCCTTGGAGTGGGTGAAAGTGCATAGTAGCTTGGTTCATTACCTTTAGTTGTGGTGCTTGGCACACATTCGTAATGAGAATCATAAGAAGTTGGAGCCTAAGAGTCATTAGTGAAATTTTGTAAGCTACAGTGATGAAGCTAGAGCTCATTGTCTCTATTATCCAAAAGCATGAGAAATCATCATTCATAACAAAATTCAACCTATGGTTGAAAACTAATTAGGTCATACCACAAAGGTAATGGAAAAGAACATGCTAACAATCAGTTTGAGGTGGTCTATCAATAGTATGTTAACATTGTTATATAACGTGTTAATTTATGGTTCAAGTGTAAGAACAAGACCTTGGAGATGGTATATTGCACGAGGCATTGACAAAAAATATGGACCGAAGTTTTAACTAGAAGCCACTACATGTGCTTGTTATATTCTCAACTATTGTTCCACTTGAATTGTGTAGGGGTGATTCCAAAGGACCCTTGGAGTGGGTTAAAAACCATAGCAGCTCACTTCATGATCTTTGGTTGTGATGCTTGGGCACACATTCCTAATGAGAAGCATTAGAACTTTGAGAGATTTTACATTTTTCATCAAACATATATAATAACTCTACATCCACAACTCCCTCATGGTGGAATAATACTCTGGAAAAAGAGCGTGCTCAGAGACCAAGCCTAGGGTTTTGCCTGTCACGCCCAGTCGTGGGTGGCTCTCTTGGCACATCTCACGTAGAGGTGCTCTGGCCTCCAGGGCCGCAAGGCCTCCCTTGGTTGATCAATGGCAAAGACGGTCCCTTCGGGTCCCGTGCTAGCTGATGGAGCTGCAACTGTCGAAAACGAAAAGCAGGTCGGACCAATAAACGGCCGGAAGCCAGGGGTGGGGGGTTGTCTGCCTAAAGCTCCCACCATCCCAGCAATCCAAATCAAATCGGAGAAGGTCAGAGGCACGATAGAGCTCTGGAAGGAAAATGCCCTAATCGAAAATTTTGTGGGGATCTGGCCCAAGGAAAAAGACCTAGTCAAATGGATCAGCAGTGTATGGACCCCTAAAGGCCACTATGACCTGCAACTCGGTTTGAAGGGTTTTTTCACTATCATTTTCTTCAACCAAGAGGATCGTGACCGCATTCTAGAAGGGGGTACTTACTTCTTTTTCTCTGCGGGTATCTACCTTCACCCATGGAAGGAACAGTTCAACCCAGAAACTGAAGACATGACAGTTGCCCCTGTCTGGATCCGCCTCTTCTCTCTGCCGGGGGAATATTGGGATATGGACACTTTGAAGGACATAGGGAATACCTTAGGAGAATTCATAAAAGTTGCAGAGAAAACTAGGGTTCAAAGGTATACCTCTTTTGCTCGAATCTACGTCTATTTAGATCTATCCAAGGAGTTGTTAGAAGCCATAAGCCTTAATTGGGAAGACAAGGAATGGATTCATCCCATTGACTATGAGCATATTCCCTTCCGATGTAGGCACTGCCATGAGTATGGCCATTTAGGAAGGAACTGCCCCAAGATAGCCCCGATGGCTGCCTCCACTGAACACCGACCGATGGGAGCCATGGAAAATGATGGATTTACCCAAGTAAAGCACAGAAGAAGAAGCAGAGGAGGTGGGGCATCAAAGGCCAAAAAAGCTCAGGAGGCAAGGGAGAATAGATCCAAAAACTCCTTTGTTGTCCTAGGGGATAGATCAGAAGGGGACACACCCAAGGAGAAGGAGGAAGTGGAACAGCTGGAGAAGGATACCAATGCCCCAGAGAAAGAGGAAACCCAACAGATGGAAATAGTAGAGGAAGATGAGGATGAAGAAATGGAGCTAGGAGAATTGGATCTGGACGCGATAGAAGACGAATGTGGAAAGAAGGGTCAAGGCTATGTCCCCAGGCAACAAATCGAGCTCCTTCAGGAAGCAATAATCAAGGCTGGAACTCAATTGAACCTAGGGATCAATCTGGATCCGCAAAAAGGAAACAAGAGGAAGTCTCCAAAGGAGGAACATCGAAGAGGGAGAAAAACAAATAAGCAGCGCATTGCAGAAGTAGGAGTTAAGCTCATTGAATCAGGCCAATACCCAACGATCAAGGCGGCCTTCTCTAAAGTCTCCAAAGTTTACCAATGAAGCTCATTTCATGCAATATCAGGGGGTGTAGTAACCCCAGGAAGTGGAGGACTCTAAAGAGGAAGATTAAGCAGGAAAACCCCGATATTCTTTTTCTCCAGGAAACTAAATGTAGTTGTGAGGGATTGGAAAAAATCAAAAATAAAATATGGAAAGGAAGCAAAGTTATGGCCCTGGATGTTGTTGGATAATCAGGTGGGCTTGCAATTTTCTGGCGCCCCCAAGTGGTGGAGCTTTCAGACTGGAGGGCCAATAAGTTTGCACTCATGGTCGATTTCCAACACCTTGATTCCATAGTGAAGGGCACAATTGTAAATGTTTATGGCCCCAGCAGCTTCCCTAAGAAGCAGGCCTTCATAGACTTCCTCAACTGGACCAAACACCAGTCGGAAGGGGGCAGCTGGGTAATGGGCGGAGATTTCAATCTCATAGCCAACCTCGGAGAAAAGAAGGGAGGAAGACGAACTCTTGACAAATACCAAGAGGCTTTCTGTGATTTCCAGGCCCAAAGCTCTTTTGTGGATTTGGAAACCGAAAATGGCTGGTATACTTGGAACAATAAGCGAGGTGGAGAACATCTGGTGGCCTCCCGCTTGGATAGATTCTTGGTCTCGAAGAATATTGTCCATGGTACGGGTGAGATTATGGCTGACGTCCTTTCTACTACAGGATCTGACCACTGGCCTATCAGCCTTAACTGGGATTGGTCTTGCTCTATGCTGAGGAAACCATTCAAATTTGAACAATTCTAGCTAGAACACAAGGACTTTAAAGATCTTGTCAATCAGTGGTGGCAGGAGATGGTTCCCCCCACAGGTACAACCATGTATCGTTTCCAGCATAAACTCAAAACGCTCAAGGCCAAAATTCGTACTTGGAACAAAGAAGAGTTCGGTAACATTTTTGAAGATAAAAAAAGGCTGATAAATGAGCTTGAGCTCCTTAGCCAGAAGGGCATGGAGGAAGGGTGGGATGAGGACATGCAGCAAAAAGAAAAAGCTCTATGGGGCCAACTGGAGGCAAGAGAAAGGCAGGAAGGCATATACTGGAAACAAAAATCCAAGGTCAAATGGTTGTAGGATGGTGAAAAGAACACCAAGTTCTTCCATAACTCGGTGATTCAGAACAGGAGCAACTCTAGAATCCAAAAAGATAGATGGCAGCAGAATTGAAACCAAAAGGGAGATCGAAGTCGAACTTACCCACCATTTCTCGGAGATCCTCCAAGAAGAAGATCATGACAGAGGAAGGGACATAGAAAATATCACTCACCTAATCCCCTCCTCTGTCACTAGGGAAAACAACGAGATGCTCATCAAACCGGTTACTATGCAAGAAGTTGAAGAAGCGGTCAATCAAATGGCCCTTGGAAAAGCCCCTGGCCTAGATGGTTTCACTTCCAATTTTTTCCATCATTTCTAGAATGTTGTTAAGGAAGAGGTTGTGGAGATTGTTGAAGAATCCAAAAGTAAAAGGGGGGGTTCTCAAAGCCTTCAACGCGACCTTCCTAACCCTAATCCCCAAGGAAGTGGGAGCTAAAAGCCCAGACAAGTTCAGGCCTATAGCCCTTTGCAATGTGATCTACAAGATAATTTCCAACGTGATTGCCAACCGATTGAAGCCCCTCCTCCCTAATCTCATCTGCCCAGAACAATCTGGCTTCGTGGAAGGACGTCAGATCTTGGATGGGGTCATCCTCATGCACGAAGTCATTCACTCTCTTCAAAGCTCTCGAAAACCAGGTATGATGATCAAGCTTGATATAGCTAAGGCCTTTGACAAATTAAGTTGGCAATTTATAAGCAAAATGTTGGAAGCTTATGGTTTTTGCCAAGGCTGGGTGGAGTGGGTTATGGGATTAATCTCCACCCCTTTTTTTAGCATCCTTCTGAATGGAGCTCCAACCCGTATCTTCCAACCGTCTAGGGGTATCAGACAGGGTGACCCTCTTCCCCCTTTTCTCTTCATTCTTATGGCGGAAGGATTGAGTTGTCTCCTTCAGACTCAGGCGGAGAATGAGGAGTTGAGAGGTCTCAAAATTCAAGATGACATGGACCCGCATACCCGCCACCAATTCGTCGATGACACCATGCTTATGGGGGATCCTTCAGTCCAAGAAGCAAGAAGCTTCAAAAAAATTCTATGTCTCTTTGCCAAGGCCTTGGGCCTCACTGTGAACCCTAACAAATCCCAAGTCTTCTTCCTAAATACTGCCCCAGCTACCCAGAGGAACATCCTTCGCATCATGGGTTTTGCGAAAGGAACCTTCCCCTCAAAGTACCTGGGAGTCCCCCTAGGTCTAGGAAAGTTGAAAAGAACATCTTGGTTAGAACTCTTAGACAAAATGAAACAGAAGCTCTCAAGTTGGATCTTAAGGTCCCTTAACCTTCCCAGCATGCTTGTCCTGATCAAATCGGTGCTATAGGCTATGCCCATTTATCTGTTCTCAGTCCTCTCAGCCCCCAAGTCTATCCTCCGCGAAATCTGAAGCCTCCAACAAAACTTTATGTGGGGTGGTCGAGCAGAAAAGGCCAAATTTTCTCTGGTAAGTCGGGAAGGCCTATGTCGGCCCAAGTTGATGGGGGGTCTGGGGCTCAGAGATCCTAAAATTATGGTTGAGGTCCGAGGTGCAAAATTCTAGTGGTGCTGGGTAACCCACACATCCGAACCATGGGCCAGACTCTGGCACATCAAATATGCTCATGACAGACCTTTCTCTCAGTTGATTCGTTTCAACGAGGACTAGTTGGGCTCCCCCATATGGGAAAACACAAAAGGAGGAAGACACCTAGTGCAAAGCCATAGTTTCTAGGAAATTCAGGATGGAAGGAATGCCAAATTCTGGGAGGATTCCTGGAACCAGCTCCCGCGTCTCGGAGATATTCCAAGATGGGCCCTTATACGGGAAAACGCCATGGCAGCTGGTAAGATCCAAGTGTGCCACTTCTGGAAGGACAAAAACCTTCATGGTCAAAGGTGTTGGAACTTCCTGGAAAAACCGGACCAAATGATTATGGCTGATTGGGATGCTTTCCAGGAGGAAATACTCAATCGCTTCATCAGGGTCAAGGAGGGACCGGACATTCTGAGATGGGGGTATGCAGAGAAGGGGACTTTCAATATCAAGGAGGCATACAACATCCGGATAGGAAATCTGATTGAGGAGGAGGAAACTTGGAAAAAGATCTAGACCTTGAACCTATGGCCTAAGGTAGGCCTCTTCGCATGGCTAGTGGTCAAGGGTCGTATCCTCACCTGTGAGAACCTCCAGAAGCGAGGAGTCCAGGGACCATCCCAGTGCTGCATGTGCTTCCAAGCGGAAGAAACCATGAGCCACCTTCTAGACAGCTGCCCTTTTCCTGCATCCATTTGGGATAAGGGGGCCATGGGATTCCGAAGAAGTAATAGGAAAAGAGCTCAGCCGGCTAGAACCTTGACAGAATGGAATCATAAAGCATTCAAAAACATAATCATCAGGATTATCTGGAATGCCTTACCAGGCATGACCATGTGGTGCTTATGGAAGGAAATGAATGGGAGAATCTTTAGAGACGAGAGCAACATCATTGAGAAGGTTTGGCAGACTGTGAAGGATTAGCTCCTCTCTTCCATTAGAAGCATGCAGTGGCACGATCAAGACAAGCTTATCCTAGCTGAAGAAATCCACATTGCGGAACACTGGGGGCTCGACAAAACTCAGATGGCAGGGCTCCGTTGGTGGGACAAGATCATTAAACCTTCTAGCCCAAACTTTTGGTCAGCTCGGCCCCCTCAGGTTTTCAAGATTAACTTTGACGGGGCATCCAGGGGGAATCTGGGGGACGCTGGCTATGGCGGACTGTGCAGGGATTACCAGGGGCGGATCCTCTTCGTCTTTTTGGGAGCTATTGACCAGGGCACCAACAATTATGCTTAGTTAGAGGGTCTGATTCAAGGTTTGGAATGACTAGTCCGTGGCGATTGCTTCCCCGCAATCATTGAGGGGGACTCTAACATAGCAAGTGGCCAAGTCAGTGGAAAAGTATCCACCAGTTGGCGGCTTGCTAGTCGCCTTGACTCCCTCCATGATTTGCTCCTTGCCCACACAGCTATCTCTTTCAGCCACATCAGAAGGGACGCCAACAAGGCAGCGAATCTCCTTGCCAATGCGGGTGTGGATGGTGACCTGGCTCATCAATGGGGCCCTCGAGAGAATTTCGAAGCCGAAGATTGGGCCTAGTGCTGCAGACAAGTGGCAGCTCAAGACTATGAGGGGGGGACACAGGTGGCTCGCCCGATCGACACGGTGGCAGGAGGTGACAGACGGCGCGAGCACGCCATGACCAGAACTCATTAAAATGCCTGGCCAAATCTTTTTGGTAAGAGAGGGGATCAAAAGGTGGTTGTCCTTCGCCATCATGGTAATCTATGGTGCAGGACGCGAAAGGACGGATGGAGAATGGTGTGACAGCCGAATCGATTGGGCAATTACTTCTGGCAGGGGATCCGCTACGGGAAAGAGTATGAGGGATGCCATTAGCATCATCGCCATGACGCACTCAAGGTACGATCCTGGCCGGGCAATTATGCCACCTTCCCCTTTTTATTCTGCTACTCTTCAACCTCCCCGCATTCCTCGCCCCTGCACTCTCTTAGACTTCCTGTTTTTCTGGTTTGCCCGTGGTCCCTCCTCCTCGCCTGCCTGCGGGTCTCCGTGTCCTCCTTGGCCCTTATGCTTGCCCTGCTCCCCCTCCCATTGGAATATGGCTCTGAAACGCTCGTTGGACAAGGGTATGTCCCTTGGCGAATCTTCGGAGGGCATGGTAATGTGAAGAAGCCTCGCAGGGCCACGCGGGCCCAACTCCAAGCCCAGGAAGAGGCTGAATCCTTCAAGGAGTACATACCTCTGAACATTCACCTGGAAGTGGAGGAAAAGGTTGAGGAACTCTGGCATGAAGTCAAAAATATGCCCAAGGAAGACCTTCACTAAGAGGTGGCGAAATGGGTTTTTGACCCAGGATCCACAGCTAGTCGCGTTGCAGCATACGACCGCCTCTTGATGCAGTACTGGGTCAACATGAAAATGGTCGGCCACTCTTACATTGAACGTGAAGCCAAACAAGGGGATGAAGAGCCTGTGAAAGCTTGGAAATCCCACAACGGCGAGTGTCAGCTGATCCATTAGAAGGTGGACATCATTGCTTCCAAGCTTGGGGTCTCATTCTATGCTACGGTTAAAGGCACTGAGGAGTTTGTGCGGCCACGAGCTCGTTGTGGCAAATGCAGCAAAGCCCATAAGAGCATCAATTCAACCATCCAGCCCAATGCGGTCTCCCTATGCGTTGTCACTGCCCATGTTCAGGCTGTGGTGTCCAATTTGCCTTCAGCTTTCAAGAAACTGGTTTGATTTCCTGTGGTCTATGTTTATCTCAGCTTATATCTCGGCTAGTAAGGCAAGCTTATCGGATTTAGAAAATTTTGAGGATATCAGGCCCTACATCTGGAATAGTTTAATTTTTTGCTTTTGAATGTAAAGGCCCTCGTGCCCCTCTGAAGTTTCAACTCTGTTTTTTCTCTAAGGGGAAGGGAATCTATGTATCCCAACGGGATGGGAGATCAGGCCTGATGCTATGCGGTGTCAAAAACACGCCGGCTTTTTGAAGGACAAGTATTGTTATCTGTATTATAATGACCCTCTCTTAAAGTAATATAAAATCTTTATTTACAAAAAAATCCTCTACACCCACAACTTGTTACATCTAAACAATTTGTATAAAAACACTGTCCCAACCACTAAAACACAACTCCATAAACTAATGTAATATGTAAAATATCTTTTTTGTAAAATATCTTTTAAATTCCTTTGATGATGGAAAAAACTTCAAGAAATCAACCACTTTTTCTCATAAACATACCGAACTCTACACTCACCAAAAGTTAAAACTTAAACTGTTTGCATAATAACACTATCTGCCAACTACTAAATCACAGCGCCATATACTTGTACTTGAACGGAACGAAGCATAAGATGACTCCAAAAATGGAAAAATTAGCTTTCACTTTTTTATTATGAAAACCGAGTTTGACATGGCTACTAAAGATGCATGATAAATTAGACGCGGACTAATGCATACGTGCACATGTAAGCTGCGTCAACATGAATCTGCAATGACGAAATATTAATAGAGGACAATTTCAGCGTTCAATTCTGTAATTCGAGTCCCACCATGGTTGATAAAAGCCTGGCAATGGAAATGGAGATTATTTAATTCGGAGGATTTGGAATGGTTTGCTATTACTGATATTTTAGTCGCGTCAGTCAAATCTCAATTTCCTGATGATGGGTGAAGGGATTCTCACCTGAATACCTGAACCAAAAACGTGGACGCAGTAATATACAAAAGCAAATGAATAAAGTTTGATTGTTGTCAGCTGCTGGTAGATGTCATAGCCTCTCACAATCTAGCTGCTTTTATCAACTTTATAAAATCCCTCTAAATTAGATAATTGTTCGGTGCTCGACGACTGGGATGTAGAGTTTCCCAGGTTATAAAATCTTCGGTGCTCGAGGACTTTCACGTTTTAAGATGTCTAGGACTTTTCCTGTATTTTTATTTGTAGTTTTTCCCATTGTATGGGATGTAGGAGCTACTCGTGGCATGTGGATGAATGTAGATCACAATCAACAAAGTCAATAATCACCAACGGCTCATCAATGTGTGATCTTTGTTATCATCTTCTGTCTTTCCATGTTCTTGAATTTCATAGAAGCAAACAGCATCCAAACAATAACATGCAAACAATCAATTTTCCAATTGCTTCTACCTTGCCTCGACTATCATGGGCAAACAGCATCCAAACAGCATCCAAACAATAACATGCAAACAATCAATTTTCCAATTGCTTCTACCTTGCCTCGACTATCATGGGCAATAATATAGCTTCAGTTCCCCGAATAATTACGTTTACTTACCAATAATAATACATTTATATGGCTCTTTTTGGGTTTTTGGCCAAAGAGCTGTTTGAATATGTATAAGCATATGCTTCTCACGGCACGACTTGGTAAAGATACAAAGAACCAAACTACGGCGTATGTTTTCTCATCAATAAAAATGCAATTCTACGACATTTTTTTGTTTTTGGCCAAAGAGCTGTTTGATTACAATCATTGCTTCTTATGGTAGACATACAAGGCACCAAACTACCTGAGAATTGACAGTAATGTGTCCAAGCGTAATGTCTTAATGTAACCAATTTGGTTTCCAAACACATATTGAACCACTTTGCGAGTAGATGATGTGCTCGTCTCAGTTTGACATTTTGCAAGTGTATAACTTTTTACAAATGAGAAAAAGATTGTGACAGGACACATAATAGATAGTGCACAAATAATTTCATTATCTTACTGCTTTGCGTTATAAGTTTATTGTTATATATATAGTTGAAGATAGTGCAACGGGTTAGCTCAATATTTTTAAATAATTAGCTAGTTCTGTACCCCTAGGTGAAAAGCACTAGTCTACGCCAAGATGTTTAGGCCAAGAGGTTTCCAACTGGTTGGATACCAACATTCCCTCTACAGTGGATCATCTAACCAATGACAACTCACTCAACGAAAAACTATCAATGCATCTAATTACCAATGACACTACCAACAAACATTGAGCGACATGCATCTCCTCCCCCAGCTAGAACCCCAAATGTGTTCTGCAATAGGCTTGCCATCTTCTCCACGGATGAAAGCAAAGATTTGCAGTGTGGCAACAAGTGTAAAACTGACTTAAGCAAAACCTTCAACACCCAAAATGATTCCTGATACTTGGAGATAGACCGTGGTCACCTTTCTAAATGTGCATTGTTAATTGCTCTCTCACCTCTTCATTCTTCACTCTACATCCAACAGAAAATCAAACAAAGTCTGCATAACATTTCAAGCAGCTTCAACATTTCAAACCTTTGTTCTTCGCACAGCTTCAACATTTCATTTCAAGTTGTATTTACCAACTGAAAATTAAATCATTATCTCTACACTCGCTTTAACTCTCTCATAAGGATTAAACTTGCAGAAATCTCGTAATCATAGACCCCTCTGGTGAGAGAATTCAGACCTGTACAAAATCTAACACCATCTTAAAGAAAGAGAGATTGCAGAAACACAAGTGAGATAATGTACACAAATCAACTTGGCAACTCACTGTTTTCTTACTCCAAATAAACACATATATGCAGCTTAAGGGAGAGCTGAAACAATTTAGAGTTCAACAGGATACAAACAGACGCCTTACAAATAAACAAAATAGAATTTCCAGCTCGTTGATGTATAGGTATAATATTTTCAACAATAACACACCAAAAATGCCTAGAGCACAAGTATGCAATACAAAATGTGTTCCTCCGTTAAGACACCTTCTGCCCAACAGTATTTTCGCTTAGTTACAGACTAAATTTTAGACATCTATCAGAATTATCATGGGCAAAATTAATCGAAGACTATAGTTATAGATTTTCAGTACACCACAATGGAAGAACGTATAGAAACATGCGAGTGTCTGCGACTTTCTCATCTGAAAACACACCCTTGTTCTCATCAGCATTGTTTGGTTTTAACTTTTAAAATTACTAAAACCTAAAGGTTTTAACGAATCTTTTCAGAAATATTAATGGTAGAACAGAAATACGTTTGCTTACAAAATGAGAAACCATAAGAATAATAGTCAAACCATCTCACTAATAGAAAAGATGCTTGCTCGGTCTAGGGGCAAGTCAAATGTTACTTATGGACATAAATCACTGTAGGTAAGCGTAGTTAAAAAGCACACCGATGAATGCAGAGCGGCATTCCTCTTAATAAAAATATATATCTCCATCATGCATATTTTCTAATATTTATATTAAATTAAAATATGTAATTTATTATATTCATAATATTTATATTAAATTAAAATATGTAATTTATCATATTCATAAGCGTATGGATCATTTTTCTAGATTGCAAGCAGGAAGATAACATAAGTGTATTATCTAGATTTAATTTATAGAAGTTTTTAAATATTCTAAATATAAAAATATTTCAACTAATCCTCAGGCATAGATCATAGATAGTTAGTGACAAATAATGATCTTTCGATATTCACCAAAATAACTAATAATAAATTGTTGCATACAACGCTCTACATAAAATACAGTTAATCACACACCAGATTTTTTATGCATGCTTTTGATAATTCAATTCGCATATTTTTGATGCATGCTTTTGATAATTCAATTCGCATATTTCGTATATTTCTAGAATCTAAACATTTAATCTTATTCAGTCAATAGGATAAAAGATCAAGAACCAGCACTGCAATATCTTAGAATATGCTGTTCTTGCGCTGAATATTTTCTTGGTATAGCATTAACATGTGAAGTTCTCAATCTTCACTGAAATTAAATCTATCGCCTTATAATTAATGGAAACGTTAAACGTAGGAATCCAATAGCTGCAAAAACCTGACTGATTGTAAAATTAAAATCAAATTCATGACTGATTTAAAGTATTAAAATGAAAATCTTATTGATTTACCCAAATTCATTACCTTTGCGAATATAATGTGAAAGACCTGAACTTTTCTTTCCATTCACAATAATTTCTCCTACCTTCCTACCCATGAATTCTGAGGGTAGAGAGAGAAGAGATTACAATAAATTGTAGAAATGGCAATATGCATATTATATTATCTTAAGTAAATAAACGAGGCTTTCCATGTCCACGAAATACATTTTTTCCCATGAGAGAAAAGAGTTACGTGATTCACATCTTCCAGAAATGATCTGGCTTTATCAACCGAATCTTCAGCTGCTGTCTGGAGTTGGAATGCAGAGGATTCAAGCCTAATAGACCATGTATTGTAGAAGTTAAAATAAAGGAAAAAACCTAGCCGCAGCGGCAACAAGGAAAGAGCCACTTATCAATTTCATGAACCAAATATTTTTAGGAATTTGAATGGGTTGCTGCGGAATGATATATAATCGAAAGACGAATCGTGGCAGTTACCAGATTCACGCCGTATGCCTCCTGTTGCAGCACCAAATATTTTATAATCGACTTCCAATGTGGAAGCACACAAGTATCATGCTTAAATAGAGTTCAATAGCTAAGCAATGTGCAGGAAGAATCTTGATGACCAAAACTCTCCCTAACATAATCCACTTGAGAACTCATATTTTCTCCAACGGCAGTTTCTTTCAACTGCTTTTTGCAAAAATGGTTCTTCTATTGAACATAGATACTTGTGTCATATCCCTTCACGAAGACTGTTCGCCGTTTGGATCTTGAATGTAGCATTTAGCTGCCCTTGGGGCATTGACCAGTCTTTAACATCATGTCTGTTGCTAAGGTCTTACACTGTTGCTTCAAAATTTGGTGACCGATTACTCAGGAACAATGAACTCCCCCTTTTCCCTTTGCAGGTTTTTACGACATAATAGGGCCAACTTTGGACTGGCTCAATGTTAAATTCCGTCTCCTTGTTCTTGCCCTTCGAATTGCTGCCAATGCCGCCAAATATTCCAAACTCCCACTCTGCTTCTCTTTCATTCCAAAGTTATCTTCTTCATGCAGTTCGTCTGGTACTGCTTCCTCCCTTGACTCCAGGCGATTAGCAGGAGAACATAAATGCTGCCCTTCATTTCCAATGATAGCACTGCAAAGGACAAATTTCGATTCTTCAAGCTGCATAAAATATGGCGATGTTCTTAAAATCCTAGCCACTTCAACTCTTGGAACCACTCCTCCTTCATGAAGGCCAGGTAGACCTCTTTCAAGAATTCTAGAAACTGCTTCTCTAGCTGTGAGTCCTGTTTTTCCAGCTTGCAGAAATACTTGATAAATTGAGAACGACAGTGTCTCCATTGGCTGATTTACTGGATGATCAGGAGAAAGGTTAGTCTGAGGAGAAGCTTCTGATGATTCCTCTGTTGCTTGTCGCACAGGTTCTGCTAGCGATCCATCTTTAAAACAATCTGCATGGTTACTGTCTAAGGTTAGGTCATATGCATGAAACTTTTCTTTGAAGCAGAAATAACCTTGCAGAAAATAAACCAGTGGAAAAAATTATTAACAAACCTGTGGACCCTGAATACGCGTGCCTCTTCCCACTGCAACTTCGCATATTATACGAGAAGATAAATCAAAGAAAGGTTAAAACAAAAGCTAAATATAGTGCATTTTCTCCCTGGTATCATAAACTAGCAAACATGCTTATCCCTTAAGCTCAAGGGCATACCTATTTCGAGTCTTGGCTATAATATCCTTACGCTCTTCAGCTTCTGTTCTTACTTCATCATCTGTCTGTCAACAATAATCAAAAACAGAATTGTTAACTGGCTAGATGTTGATTTAAAGTCTTTTGTCATCCATTTTAGTTAAACAGTAAACATGATGAAAGAACAGTTCATAGCCCTTGCACATACAATTTTTCAACTTAAATACTCCAGTCAAATCAATTCCCAACAAAGTGAACAATATATATGCGAAGAGCTTCCTCTAGTTCCAGAGCTTTTAGAATGGACCTTATCTTTAAAAAGAGAAAACCGAAATTTCACTCTTTTGAAATGGAAAGCTTGAAAATATGGAAAAGATCAGCTAAGTGTGCATATTACACTAGAGTCAAAACTCAAATGGGATGCAAAAAAGAAATGATAGGCCTGACCACATTCACACTCTTGACTCTTTAATTGTACATGTTGAAAGATGAACCCTTTCTAAAGGAATTTATATCGAAAACCCCAACATAACTACTGTAAATCAGTTGGATTCTTTGTGGCTTTATTACATCATATTTTATCAGAAGAGCATCAGAGAACAATGTAAAACAACACACAATAGCCTTGGCGCAGGAGGTGCATCTTATTCTGGATTTATCCAAAATAGAAAACAGTTGATATTTCCTATAAAAGCTGTGATGATAATCTAACCACAAGATCACTTCACGTGCCACTTCTAACATATATACCAAGTACATGAGTATTAAAGGAAATAAATGCCAAAATTCTTAACATTGAGAAAAGTTAAAAAAACCAAGGTTACACGAATCATGGATGTGACCTGAAATTGACAAAAGCATCGGGTGTGGGTGTGGGTGTGGCAAACGTCCCAATCTGGATCGAGTGTGCGCAAACCGTCCCAATTTTAGGAATCGGAGACCGTGCATAACCCTGATTTTTATAAAAATATATATTTGCTTTACAAAAACCTGAAATTTTTGGGGAGGGAAAACAAAGAAATCAGATTAAAAAAAAATTGGAAACATAGGCTACTACACATTATAATCAACATTAGAAAAGAAGGTCGAAATTGATAGTAAGGAACTATGGAAAATCATCTAGAACAACAATGTTATTGTCGGGACAAGAATATGTGGGTCTATCATCACCCAGAAGGTCGAAATTGATACTAATCATGGAACTATGGAAAATCATCTAGAACAACAAATGTGATTGTCGAGACAAGAATAGGTCCGTCTATCATGACCCAGTTCAAGTGGCAATACCCCTGAAATGGTCCCTGTAGTGATTGTCCCTTTCCTACCGTCATCTGAGTCAATTTAGAATATTCTCCAACTCTACCATGAAATTAGGATCAAAGGCTTATCCGCTGTTGTACCTAGAATTAAGAATTCCTCAAGTGAAGACTTTCGGGCTAAGAAAAGGCCAAAAGGTGATAATGGTAATATTTATGCAAATAAACACAATAATGGAAAGCTTAAGAGCTCAGGGACACCTGATTCGAACAACAACATTGTTCTTGCAGGGGTTGCTGAGCCAATGGAGTACGTTGCTTAGGAAGATTAATGGAAGATCAATGGAGTTGACAAAGGTTTGCGATGGAGGGATGTGAATATACCTTGTGTAGCTACATCATCTTGGAGCCCTTACTGTGTACAACATCGCCTTAAAGCATGAAATGTGTACTTTGTTGTGGAGCACTTCACTTGTGTTCGCCTACAAGCGCTCATTGTAGGCTGCTTGCAAGGGCTTGGGTCCATATTGTATTGTTGGCCTCCCTCACCCCTCACATATATAGAGGAAGGAGAGTCCGTTTAGCATCATTGTACTCTTCTCTTTGCATTTATCTTCTTGGAGTGGTTCGCTACAGTTCGTGACAAAACCCTAGGAGAAGTAAAGAATACAAGAAGGATGTGTTTGTGATAATGATTTACACGTGGATTTATTCACTCATCTTGTATTCACAAGTGAGTTGAGATGTGGCCTATAGAAGAGTGTGCACTGACTAGTGTTCTCTCTCTCGTCACTAGGGTTTATTTGTCTTTTTGAAGTATCTTGGGGCATCTTGAAAGTCTAGATTTAGGGGCTATCCCTAGGAGGTTTGAGATTAGGGTTTTGTGATAAGAACCTAGGGTATATTTGTGCAGAAGAAGAGAACTGGATGTCTTGCCTTGGAAAACTTGTTGGAGTGATTCTCACATGTTAGGGGTCCTTGGTTGGGCTAAGGTTTTCTTGTTTTCCCTGGCTAAGGTTTTGGAGAGCTAGTGGACTTGTACTAGATGTACATGTACTTGATCTTGAGCATATTAATGAAGTTTTCATTTGTCCAAACCTTGTGCAATTTCTAAATTTAATTTCCAGCTGACTTGCACGAAACATGGAAACATCTAGAAACATGACCCCCACAAAAAATAGGTAAGTCGAGGAAATACAATATATAAATAATACAAAAAAATAATAAATAATATATATATATATATAAGTATGTCAAGGAAATGCAATATTTAATTAATATATATATATATATTTTATTTTTTCTAAAATTGTAATTGTGTATTATTTTTATTTTCTTGCAAGACATTGTGTTATTTTAAAGAAAACTATATATATATAGTTTTCTTTTAAATAACACAATGTCTTGCAAGAAAATATGTCAAGGAAAAGCAATATTTAATTAATACAATATATATATATATATATATTTCTAAAATTGTAATTGTGTATTATTTTTATTTTCTTGCAAGACATTGTGTTATTTAAAAGAAAACTATATATTTTCTTGCAAGACATTGTGTTATTTAAAAGAAAACTATATATTTTCTTGCAAGACATTGTGTTATTTAAAAGAAAACTATATATATATATAGTTTTCTTTTAAATAACACAATGTCTTGCAAGAAAATAAAAATAATACACAATTACAATTTTAGGAAAAAAGCCATGTCTTTATTAATTGTCTTTATTACCTGTGTTGCAGAGGTACCTGTCCCCAAGGGCTGGGTTCGCGAGGTTTTGCAAAAATACACCATTCGTCCCATAACAAGCCCACCATTTAATCCGGTTCATGCTCCTCTCATCCGAAGATGGCATGTTTGCAAAATCATCTAGGCCAGCAGCAAAACATGCAAATCCTCCCCACTTTACTTTGTGTATAAGCTAGAAACAACCTTTGAAAGCTTTCTACATCCACATCCGACTCTTTATGAGTTCCACTTCCATATTCTTCACCCCTACGAGACACAAGGCATAGGTTTGAATGCCTAAATACAAAATCCTCAACCTTCTACGATCCCAACCTGTTCTGCTTCACAAAACGAATGAAAACATAAGTGCTCCAATTCCTTTCTGTTGATGAAGAGCTTGCCATTTGTGATAGAATACAGCTGGCAAGGTTTTGCAAATATACATCATTTTCCCCATAACAAGCCCACCATTTAATCGGGTTCATGCTCCTCCTCTCATCCAAAGATGATAAGTTTGCAAAATCATCTACGCCAACAACAAAACAAGCAAATCCTCCCCACTTTACTTTGTATATAAGTTGGAAACAACCTCTGCAAGGATTTCTTCACTCGATTGACCACCTCCTTATCCTTATGTGGGGCCTTCCTTTTCCCATTGCTTTGAGCAATGAGCTCTAAATCACAAAATTTTGGATTTATAGGATGTGCCAAAGTGTGCAATGCAGTGTTAAAGCCATTCCACCTTCGAACAATGATAGACCTCACTTGCTCTACAAAATCAACATCAACAAGAAAAAGAGTGGAAGCCTCCTCCGTAATAATTTCCATGGTTTCTTCAACCATTGTATCAATCCCATCATAAATCTCTCCCAAAAAAGGTTTGGTTGTGTCTGCATCTCGAAGAAACTCAAATGCAAGTAATGTGATCTTGAGCAAGAATTCTATCTTGCTCCATCAATCCTCATCAATCAACACCCTCTGCACCATATCTTCCCTCTTTGATTCTACCCATCTCCACTCAACTCAAGTCACTCCCACCACCAGACTCAACAATGTAGGTTTAACCTCAATAAGGCAGCACATCATGATGAAATTTGAGGCATATCTTGTTTTAGCAAATTTGAGCAACTCAAATTTGGAGTCTTCTCAATATATTGCTTGAGACTGGTGTTGGTTAGTGATGAATTTTATGATCTCCCTAGACTGCCATGTGACCTCATTAATCCATGTAGTTTTAGACTCAATCCCTTCTAAAATCAAATTTGTATTATGGTCAATGCAAGGAGTTCAAAATACATGATTGTATCTACCCTCAACAATTAAGCCTACAACTTTACAAACAAGTGCATTATTTGTGATAACTTGCACCACATTTTGTGAGGCTACTTGCTCAATAGCAACAACTAAAATGCCAACAATGAACTTACTATATTTCATTTCACTTGAACAGTCTTCTGCTCTCAAGAACATGGCTCTTTTTGGTGATGATGCTATGACATTGATCAATGGCGAGCACCTTGTATCAATCCATCCTTCTGAAATAATGGAAACTCCCAAGCTACTCCATTAGCTACGAATAGGTCTTAAAATATCCTCAAAATCTACCTCTCTTTCTTGAGCAAAACTATTATGAGTTTTTCATAGTTTGGCCACTTGAAACCTTGACAGGTTGTGTTAATTTCCCTCACTAGATCTTGGCAATAAGGGGATTAAACCACATTAAAAAGGACACCACAAGCATAGATAGCCCTTGCCACTCTTGTCCTAGTTTCTTCTATTCCTTGATTGTTGAGCATTTTCAACAACCTACTAATCTTTACCTATAGTAGGAGATTTTGATATCTCTTCTACAAGTTGTACCACCCTCCTCTTCCTTACTCTATGGACAATTTTTGGCTCACTACTAGTAGCCAAGCGAGTATTGACTGCAATACCAACATCAATATTTGTTCTTTGCTCTTTCAACCTTTAAGCATCATTATGCTCTTTGGAAAATAGGCCCTCACCTTTGGATTTTTTGTATGTGCACAAATATCAACACCCTTTACCCGTTCATGCAAAATATGAGCCTTGACTCTTGTATAAGAGCTCTTGTAGGTCTTGTCATTATCACATAAATTACACCTCCATTCACATGAACCCCCACCACACATTTGCTTGATCTTGGTAACATACTTCCAAAGAGGATAGTATCCATGCTGCTTATTTGCTTGAGGAGCTCTAGTAGTTTTAGACATGACACTTTGAGAAGCCATGAATGCTATAAAAACAATAAAAAAATCTACTCGCCAATTTTAATGTTGCTCGCACCTTTCTTGCTTCCCACAACTATCCTCTTGCTGGAAATGTGCCCAAGCTTGCCCCCAATGCCCCAATACACAACTAAAATAAGTGTTGTTGTTGTAGTAAACCCTTCTTGCTGAAGAAAGTGTGAACAAGAGTGAATGAAATGCTTTCTTATAGAAAACAAGAGGTTGTTAATGTTTCAAGCGAATTTTAATTTTTGTTTTATTGAATTGAGTATAAAAATCAAATAGTTATGTTTAATAACTAATTAGATATCCTCATTATTACTTAATTCACTGTTTTGATGCATCATGGGGGTCCCAAAGCCTTCAAGTTGCTGATTTTTTGTGCAAATTTGTTAAGCTTTGAACTTTAAAACTTTAAGTGTGGAGATACTAAATACTTGAATCAATAGAACATTCAATCACATAAAAACATTCGTCCATAACAAAGGATATACCCATGGGAAAACCATCAAAACGATGAGGATAAAAAAACCCAACAAATCTTCAGAGTATAATTATTATAGATAGCAAAGAATGTCTTTTACAATAGCAGATTGCTTTTGGCACATTAGGTGCAAGATCGGAGAGCACAATAACACCCCAGGTGTAGATACGGAGCAAGAGAGAAGAGTGATCAATCGGATTAACTTAGCAATGAGTTCAATACATTAATAACTTGTCAAAACCACTACCATGCAAGGAATAGCGAATGACTGCATGGGGAATCAGCCTCCCATGAAAACTATAGTGAATTGCCTACTTGAATAAATGATGTGCTCTAGTTTCTTCAATCCTACAAACACATGATACGCTAAGCCTTTCTTCTTTGACATTAAATAATGTCAACTGTCTTTGAAGTGAACTTGCCTCTTAACTGTATGTAGGATCACTTAGTTAACATGCTAACTTAAGTGCCATCATGCAATAAGTGTATCTCAAGTGTCATTATGCAATAGGTGTATCTCAAGTGTCATAACTTAAGTGGCGTCTTTCAGTTTAACTAAAGTGTCGTCAAGCAAAACACTTTAGTTAACTAATTCCTTTTGATTAACACTTTAGTTAACTATTCTTAACTGAAATCATGTTGATTGATTTTACTTGAAGTGGTCACTAAGTCCTCCTTTGATTAATTGATGCATACATTGATACTTTAACTGAAGCTTTAACTGAGGCATACATTGTTATTTACTGAAGCTTTAACTGAAGCTTATAAAAAGTCGAGTTTCACTTTAATTAGTCGAAGTCATCTCATGAGCAATTCGAATTCTCTTATTCTCTATGCATTATCTTTATCTCTTATCTTTTATTGCATAGTCAATATGTGCTAAATTTAATTATCTATCATATCAGATTATACTAAGAAGATTTGTCAAATGTTGTGATCATATTATATTACTCTGGAGCAATTCACTCTAGAGGTGGCCAGTCTCTAGAGGGGACTTAATAGCAATCGGTGACCATGGTTAGTAATACTGAATACATCTCAAAACATTAATGCTTCAACATGCTAAGCATTTATCTCTACAACTGGAAGTCCACCCCATCGGTACCTACTATAACTGGAGGTCCACATGAGAATTTGACTACCTCTACAACTGGAGGTCCACCCCATGGGTACCTACTATAACTGGAGGGCCACATGAGAATCTTGACTTGTCACACAAGTCCGGAGCCTTGTCCAACAAGACTTTACAACATCATCACCTTCATATATCAAAGCATTCACCTCTATACGAGAGGAATAACCTTTTATACATAAGGCTTAGTCATCCTTGAGTCCAACTCAAGAATCTACTCCAAGTTTCCTGAGTCCCACTCAAGCATCCTACCTCAAAACATGAGGCCCAATCTCAACTGCACAAGATTGGCTTGGAGACTGACTCGTGATGTTGTATCTTTAACACTCCCTCTCAATGAAGGAGGCATTCTCTGCACTGCTGTTGACTTGGAAATACCTATAGTTCATCATAGACAGAGGCTTTGTTAACACATCCACAATCTCCTATGCAATTTGCTCATCAGCAGCAATGTACTGAAGTTTTATTGGACCATGTTTCTAATGAAGTAATACTTCATCTCAATGTGTTTCGACTTATCATGAAACACAAGGTTTTCAGAAAGCTTGATGCAACTTTGATTGACAGAGCGAATCAATGTTAACTCAAGCTTTTAACCTAGCAAGTAGCTTCTCGACAGGTAGTACTAGCCACAATATACTTTGCTTTCGTAGTACTATCCGAAATACACTTTACTTACGTAGTATTAGGTTCAATACACTTTGCTTCCATAGTATTATCCGTAATACACTACCACTCCAATTGGAGTTGGCATAGCCAAGTAACTTTACTTCACTACTGGAGGAAAAACTGAGTCCATAAGCAATAGTACCTCAAAGGTACCTAAGCATATGCTTAATGTCTATGTCTAATCTCAGACATGATTTGACTCACAGCATAAGGACCCTATAAGCTACCTATGTATCAAATAAACTAAGGACCCTATAAGCTACCTATTCAGACTCATGTAGTTTCCCTAAACTATAAACCATGGATTTTCAATCCATCATACCAAACTCTTGCAACACATCAAATGTGTAATCTTCTTGCAAAAAAGAAAATCATCAGCACTTGCTTTTTGCTTGTTGACTTCTAGAATCTTCTACAATCTAGAGAAGTTCTCTGTGAGCTTGTTATTCCAAGGGTTGACTACCTTCAAAGTGGTTTCATTTTCTTTTTCTATCTTATGATACCCCACTAGCCAACTATACCGTTATCTAATATCTCCAAGAGGTTTCATTACTCCTCAACAGTCTTGACTATAACTCACTACAGTATCTGATTGTCACTGATAGCCTCGGAGACCTTGACTATTATCTGATAGTCATTTGAGGTCTTGACTATAGCTCTACTCATGTGGGTGCCACTCCACATGAGATACCGTAGCCCCTGGCTGAGTCATGTACCTTGACTAACCGGCATCTAAGTCAAGTATTCCTACATGACTAATCTGAGCTATGTTAATTGAGTGGCTTATCTACTGCATGGCTTAACTGAGCCATGTACCACTACATAACTAATCTAAGCCATATACAACTATAGGACTAACCGATGTCTGAGCCATGTACTATTGTTAAATTTTGTACCTTGGAAGTTGTTCCCCTAGTGATTTTGCATAAGTCACTAGAAAAAGGGAAAAGTTCCAATGACCCTTGTATTAATGACTTGAGATGAGCATTAATTGCACTTTAGGGATTAAAGTGCACTTTATGGAAAAATTAAAAAAGCGGTTGAGTGAAATTAAATAATGGAGAGAAAAGTGTTTTAATCTCATCCATTGATCTAATCCAATGTGGTCCCTTGATTAGATGTCCATTCACCTACCCTAATGAGAAATCCAAACGACAAGGAGATTTAATAAAGGAAATTTCATTTTCCTCATTTTTTTCTAGTTGTGAGCATTGGAGAGGAAGTCAACCTTCATGAAGGAGAAGGAGAAGTAAGCTGAATAGCGCAAGAGAGAGAAGACATATAAGGGCACGAATTTCGAGGAACCTTCAGACATTATAGTGGCACAAATTTCCAGATTACTGGAACACAGTTCGAGGAGTCAATCTGCAGCACTCATTCCCAGATTCTAGCACACACTTCGAGGTAGATATCAACAATAAAGAAGGTCGTATTGCTGCACACTTTTCCAGGCATTAAACAGCAGTTTTGAGGAACGAATTCCTAAACAAGGAGGTGGCATGAAATTCTATGCAAACAGTGGTTTTTCCAACACGCAATTTGAGGAGGACTGTACAAAGAGTACAGAAGCTCGTACATATTTTTGGGTCGTTGGTGCACAAATTTCTAGGCTATATTGTGGCACAAATCCCAAGATAAGTCTGTAGTTTTTATACTGATATTGAAGAGTATTGTAATATTTAAATTGAAGAAGAGATAAAGCTCTCTCTCTCTCTGAAACAGGTTTTCCCTTTATGGGGTTTTGCCTGGGCATATTGCCAAAATTTCTAGTCTAAAATTTTCTTGGAGTGCTTCTTTTTAAATTTTTTCCCTATAAATTTTGAAGTTCATCTTGTGTTTCAAAGTCTTGAATTTTTTGTGGAAATACAACTCATTTGCAGCACTTAACAAACTGGGCTGGGAATTAAACGATTGCACAAATAGACTTGAAACCAGGCTAGAATTGAACCTTAAAAACTTTCATGGTATCAGAGCTTGGGGGCAGAATTGTGCAGTAAAATTTTCAGACTGTTAGTGGGTCTTCTTTTGTTCAGTGAGCAGAACTTTTGGACTTTGAATTTAGAGTGAAATGGCCACCTGGTTGAGGTTGGACGATAGGCCAGATGGAGCAGGGAATTTTGTTCCATGGAAGGCTAGAATAGTGCTTATTTTGGAGGAAAATGAACTTTGGGATGAAGTGGTACATAGCACGAAGGCTAATCCAATTCAAGTTCCCATAGTCGCCAATACAAAGCATTATCAGCCTTCGACAAAATGGACATCAAGGCTAGAAGGATCATCCTTGATGCGGTAAAGGACCATGACCATGTAATCCCACTTTTCGGGTAAAGACCATGCATGTTGGATGCCTTGACTAATTTATACCAAAGCTCAAATGAGAACCGAAAGATGGTCTTGAGGGAGAAGCTAAAGAGTATTAAGATGGCCAAAGTAGAGGGAGTGGCATTCTACCTTACTACAATATCTCAAGTGAGAAACGAGCTTGCAACAGTTGGGGAGGTTGTTTCTGGAAGTGAGATAGTGCGTACAGCTATGAATGGTGTGACCAAGCCATGGGTTGTTTTTGTGAAGGCTATAGTTGCCAGGGAGAACTTGCCTCCTTAAGGTCGACTCTGGGATGATTTTGTGCAGGAGGAGACCCGAAGAGGTCTTGTGCAGGGGAGCTCTTCCAATAGTAAAGAGGATGAGGATAATGTGGCTTTGACAGCCAAAGGGAACAAGAATTCCAAGAAGGGCCCCATGGAGGGTGGGGCTAAGCAGCTGTAGCAGGGTGGACAGAAGAAGGATTTGAGAAAAGTTAATTGCTTTGCTTGCCGGAAGTTTGGTCACTATGCCTCATTGTGCCCAAACAAGAAGAAGAAGAAGCAGCAGACAATAGCTTCAACAGATTGAGGAGTATGCAACTATATTCGAGAGAGATTTTTCTCTCTGAGCTAGGCATGTTGAGAGAGCTTCTATCACCAGCACTAATATGGAGGATGAGAGGGAGTATTCTTTGTTGACTAACCATTCTTTGAGTGCATCCACCACTGGCACTTGGTGTATTGACAATGGAGCCTCGAGCCACATGATAGGTGCTCGAGAGATGTTTTTCGAGCTTTCACAGGCAGGCAGGGATGTGGAGGTAGTGTTGGGGGATGACACTATTGCCAGAGCAGTTGGACGTGGGACTGTTACCTTTCAGAGGAAGTCTATGAGTCCCATGACATTAAGGGATGTATTGTTTGTCCCTGGGATGAAAAAAACTTGATATCAGTTTCCACAATTGAGGACAGAGGACTTGAGGAACATTTCTTGGATGGACATGTGTGTCTTTTCCCCAAGGTTGTAGGACCATTTGCTTCTTTAGCTATTGTAGTCAGATGTGGGAAGATATACAAGCTCTTATTTCAGCCCCAACATGATTTGGCACATAGAGCGGCAGTCATCTTTGTGAGATGTGGCATTGAAGGATGGTTTATCTGCATCATCCATCTCTGAGGATGTTGAGGGACATGGTTACAGGTATGTTGAAGTTCAGCACAAAGCACAGTGATGTGTGCAGAGGGTGTGCTTTGGGAAAGTACACCAAGATTGCTTTTCCAAGAAGTGATAGTAGGTCAACAAGAGTTCTTGATTTGATACTTTCAAAGTTGTGTGATCTGATTTCATCTGTTTCCTTGAGACGTTTTGAGTACTCCTTGAGGAGCAAGAAATATGCGGAGGTCTTGCAAAGGTTCCAAGAGTTTAAAGCTCTTGTGGAGAACCAGAATGGGAGGAGACTTCAGGCACTCAGATCTGACAATGGCGGTGAGTATACCTACACTGAGTTCGATGAGTTTTGCAGACAGGAGAACATACAGAGGCAGTTGACAATTCCATACACTCCAAAGCAAAATGGAGTGGCAAAAACAAAGAACATAGTTATTGTGGGAGCAGTGAGAGCCATGATTCATGATTAGAGTCTTCCTTTCTTCCCATGGGTCAAAGCATGTAGTACAACCGTATACCTTCAAAACATGAGTCACATCGTGCCTTGGGGAGCAAGACTCTTGAGGAGATGTTCACAGGCAAGAGGCCTGAGGTTGGTCATTTTTGTATTTTTGGTTGCCTAACTTATTCACGTGTCCCTTCTGAGAAGAGGACAAAGCTAGAGCCCACTGCAAAGAAGGGCATCTTTGTGGGCTATGATGAGACTTCGAAGTCTTTCCGCATTTATCTTCCTGCCCAAAGGAAGGTTGTTGTGAGGCAGGAAGTGAGGTTTGAGGAGAAGCGAGCCTTCAGGAAGTCCAAAGAGTCAAAGCAGGGGGAGTAGCAGGCTTCCACACCTCAGGCAATTACATAGGGTCCAGCAGTTCAAAGTGCAGGATCACAGCTTTTTGGAGTGACAGGGCCACAGGTTACAGGCACAGGTTCTACAGGTTATGGTTCTCTGGTCACAGGTTCACCAGTTGCAGCTACCATATTACAGAGTTAACCAGTTGCTGGCTCACCAGTTACTAATCCACAAGTTTCTAGGCCATCTACTTCTAGCAGTTCTTCAGAGGATTAAAGGCCATTTTGGGAGTCACCTTCAAGGAAGAGGAGGCCTAAATGGCTTTGTGACACCTTGAAGCAAGCAGAGTCATTTGGAGCACCCAAGAAACCAATGAGAAGCGTTGTGATGCCAGATAGGTTACGTGTGGCATTGGTTGCTAGTCTTCGTGATTTAGAGCCCTCCTACATCATGTTTAGAGAGATGCCATGATGGAAGATTACCATTCCATCATGAAGAATAATGTATGGGAGATTATACTGAGACCAGAGGGGAAGTCTGTAGTGACTTCCAAGTGGATTTACAAGGTGAAGCACGCTGCATAAGACAGTGTAGAGAAGTTCAAGGCTCGCTTTGTGGCACAGGCGTTTTCACAAGTAGAGGGGGTTGATTATGATGAGACCTTTGTGTCAGTTGCTCGATATTCCTTGATTAGAGCAGTGATTTCCATAGCAACAAAGATGGGTTGGAAGATCCACCAGATGGTTGTGATGACCACATTTCTCAATGGTCTTCTCCAGGAGGAGGTGTACTTATAGCAACCACAAGGCTTTGAGATCCATGGGAGGGATTCTCATGTGTGCAAGATGAAAAAGGCCTTGTATGGTCTGAAGCAAGCTCCTCAAGCTTGGTATTCCAAGATTTTTTATTCTTACTTGTTCTCGATGGGATTTCAAAAGAGTGAGGCTAATCCCAACCTTTACTACATTGTGGTTGGTGATGATCCGCTCATTCTTCTGTTGTATGTTGATGACTTATTTATCACAAGGGAGGAGCGCCTCATTGCAGCTTGTAGAGAGATCTTGCTTCAGAGTACAAGATGACAGATATTGGACTGATGCATTACTATTTGGAGATGGAGGTTTAGCAGGACCCTGGTCATATTTTCCTAGGACAAGGAAAGTATGTAGTTGATGTTTTGAGGAGATTTCAAATGGAGGACTGTAGGCCGATGGCCACACTGATGATCACCGACTGGAGGAAGCTTCATGCTTTTGATGGAGTTGGTGGATCCTACTTTATATCGTCAGTTTATTGGTTTGTTGATGTATCTAGTTAACACCAAGCCAGACTTTTGCGGTGAACACTCTCAGTCAGTTCATGGTGGAGACTAGGAGAGTGCACTAGATAGCCACGAAACATATGTTGAGAAACCTTGAAGGGACAGTGGATTATGGTCTGGACTACAAGAGTTTGAGTGGAGTTAGTTTGGCTGCCTTGACGGATTCAGATTGGGCAGGTAGTATGACAGCTAGGAAGATCACTTTTGATTGTTGTTTCAGTTTGGGCTCGGCACTAGTGTCATGGTTCAATCGGAAGCAAAAGTCTATTGTTTTGAGTTATGTTGAGGCTGAGTACATGGCAGTCAATCAGGCTAGTTGTGAGGCACTGTGGCCTCGCAAGTTGTTTATCGAGTTATTTGATCAGAAGCTGAGGCCCACAGTGGTATACTGCGACAATCAGAGTTGCATCCGGCTCTCTGAGAATCCAGTTTTCCATGACAGGTAAAAGCACATAGAGATCAAATACCATTTCATCCGAGATTATGTTCAGAGAGGAGTTGTTGAGTTACTGTACATTTCCACTGATGAGCAGGTAGCAGACATTTTGACGAAATCCTTGGGGCAGGGCAATTTTGTCTTCTTCAAGGACAAGTTGGGAGTGGTGAAGAACAACTTCCTCAGTAAGAGGGAGTGTTAAATTTTGTACCTTGGAAATTGTTCCCCTAGTGATTTTGCCTAAGTCACTAGAAAAAAGGGAAAAGTTCACATGGCCCTTGTATTAATGAGTTGATATTAGCATTAATTGCACTTTAGGGGTTAAAGTGCACTTTATGGAAATATTAATAAAGTGGTTGAGTGAAATTAAATAATGGAGAGAAAAGTGTTTTAATCTCATCCATTTATCTAATCCAATGTGAGCCCTTGGATTATATGCCCATTCATCTACCCTAATGACAAATCCAAAAGACAAGGAGATTTAATATATGCAATTTCATTTTCCTCATTTTTTATTAGTCGTGAGCATTGGAGAGGAAGTCCACCTTCAAGAAGGAGAAGGAGAAGTGAGTTGAATAGCGCAGGGGAGAGAAGACATCTGAGGGCACGAATTTCGAGGAACCTTCAGACATTATAGTGGCACAAATTTCCAAATTACTGGAACACAGTTCAAGGAGTCAATCTACAGCATGTATTCCCAAATTTTGGCACACACTTCGAGGTAGATATCAACAATAAAGAAGGTCGTCTTGTTGCACACTTTTCCAGGCATTAAACATCAGTTTTGTGGAATGAATTTCAAGACAAGGAGGTGGCACAAAATTCTATGCAAACAGTGGCTTGTCCAACACGCAAGTTTAGGAGGACTGTACAAAGAGTATAGGAGCCGGTACATATTTTTGGGTCGTTGGTGCACAAATTTCTAGGCTATATTGTGGCACAAATCACGAGATAAGTATGTAGTTTTTATACTAATATTGAAGAGTGTTGTAATATTTAAATTGAAGAAGAAATAAAGCTCTCTCTCTCTCTCTCTGAAACAGGTTTTCCCCTTAGGGGTTTTGCCTCGGCATATTGCCATAATTTACAGTGTCTGAATTTTCTTGGAGTGCTTTTTAATTTTCTGCCTATAAATTTTGAAGTTCATCTTGTGTCTCAAGTCTTGAATTGTTGTGGAAATACAACTCATTTGTAGCACTTAGACAAACTGGGTTGGGCATTAAACTATTGCACAAACAGACTTGAAACCAGGCTGGGATTGAACCTTAAAAACTTAAAACTGTTGCATGACTTATCGGTGAGGAGAAATCCTGAGTCGTGTCCCACACGACTAACTGGTGGGGATTTTATCTATCCGCTATTGCCTATGGAGAAATATCAATACTCCCTCTCAACTAGAGGAGTCATTCTATACTACACCAAGTTTGTATCATAAGTACTCAACTTTACTTTGGAAAGAGGCTTAGTAAGTATATCAGCAATTTGCTCGTCTATGGATATGTACTGGAGTTGCACTACTCCTTTCTGCACCATGTCTCGGATATAACCTGTCTGTGACATATCTGAGTCCATATCTAAACATACCATGTAGGTACCTCAACACATGCTTTGTTGTACATGTCTGCGTATTGACTGCAAAGCATATACTCAGCCTGGTGCTAATCAAGTACATCTATGATCTAATCAACTAGTTGTGAGACCCTCCAAATCTAAAGAAGAATCAACTTTAGATTCGCCATTATGTGTTGCCATGGACTTACAATCCATCGACTTGAATCTCTTCAAGATCTCTACTGTGTATTTTTTACTAGGGAAAATCTCATTTAGTTTTTGCCACACCTCTAAATCCAAGAATCATACCAAGATTCTCGAATACTGTAATCTGCTTCTTTTTGTATATGAGCACCATGCAGATCCTTGACAAGAGGTTCATCAACCAGTGTTGTTGGTTCTTCAAGAATTTAGCGAATCTTAGAACACCTGGATTCTCCCTCTAAACGAGGAGAACCAAAATTTGGGTCCTTGACATGAGAGTCTCAAGCTCCTCCATGTCTGTATCATAGTCAAGCTCTTTCGATCGTTTAAATGCAGCCTCTTCATGGAATGTCACATCTCTGCTAACTTTTATCTGGTGCATATATTATGAATGATTCACTATAACCAACAAGATTTCCCTTCTTTCTGGATGTCCCCATTTTTGTCCTCTTCTCTTTCGAGATCTGCAATCGAAATGACTCCACATTCAATACTTGTCATTCTCTACTTGTAGGCATAGCATATGGTCTTTCCCTACAAGCCAAATTTAGTCAAGTGATTAGCAACCTTGCATAATCCAGTTATTTCAATGTAATGACAAATAGGTCACACAATCATGCAAACATTTTAACCAATGTTTCAGCACAACCTACATCCATATCTCATGAATGTTATGCAGCACTATATGCTACTTATTCAATCATAACATGTACTACATGAGATTTACTATTCGCTAATAAAAGAAAACTATAGCATATGCTAATCATGTTATACCATAACATACTTCCTAATTCTATGAATACAGATATGCATATAACTGTAATGAAATGTTCAAAAACATTCAGATCTGATTTACAAGAGCATATCAAAATACAAATACTTATATTTTATTGTTTTGTGGGCTCCCTCTTGATTTCGACTTCCTTACGAAGATTATTCAAGTCCATAGGTCTTGATCTTCTTTCTGGACCGAAGCTCACTGCATCTTAACTTGCAAATTTGGATCCATGCATGAGGTAGCGAGTCTCTGCATGGATGAAGGAAGCCTCATGCATGCTATGGTGAATAATTGTATGAAAAGATTGCTCTTGAACCTCGAACTTATCAATCTTCTCTTCATCCTTGCTATGAGAGCAAGGTTTTCTTCTTTGGTGCATACAGTTTTGCTCTGGATTCGCCCTTCCTCTAAGAGATCTTGGTGAAGAAAGAGGACATTGTCTCGTCCTTCTCCATCTTGAGGTTTTGGTAGCTTGTTCTTCAATGCCCTCTTTTGACTCGGGGCCTTCTTCTCATATAGGTTTGTCAATGTGTCAAAACATTCCTTTGGTGTCTTCGAAGGAGTAATCAGGGACATCAAGTTGTCCTTCACCGAATCATAGATGATACATTTGACTTTAGCTTGGTTCTTCTTGAAGTTGATGCGCCCTGCATTGGATGTAGGCTCCTTCACCACATTAGATATGTAGCTATCTAACTCATGTTCCTCTAGGATGCTTAGAACGCAAACCTTCCAAGTGTTGAAATTCAAAGTGTCCTCAAGTCGCCGTTCCAATTGTACTAAGATCAATGCCATTGTCTTCAAGTATTGTGCTCAACTCCTCTAGATCTGTGTAGGTTGAAGTTTGTTTGACAATATGTAGCTCCTTCACGCCCTAAGCTCCGATACCATGATGAATTTTTGTGCAAATTTGTTGAGCTTTGAACTTTAAAACTTTAAGTGCAGAGATATTGATTACTTGAATCAATAGAACATTCAATCACATAAAAACATTCAACCATAACACAGGATATACAATGGGGAAAACCATCAAAACAATGAGAATGAAAAACCCCAGCAAATCTTTAGAGTATAATTATGATAAATAGCAAAGAATCTCTTTTACAATAGTAGATTGCTTTCGGCACCCTAAGTGCAAAAACGAAGAGAATAATAACAACCCATGTGTATATACGGAGAAATAGAAAAGAGAAATCAGATTAACTTTGCAATGAGTTCAATACGTTAATAGCTTGTCAAAACCATTGTCATGCAAGGAATGGTGAATCACCGCATGGGGAATTAGCCTCCGATGAAAACTATAGCGAATCGCCTTCTTGAATAGTTGTTGTGCTATGGTTTCTTCAATCCTGCAAATACATGATATGTTGTGCCTTGTTTCTTTGACATTAAATAATGCTCAATTGTCATCAAGTGAACTCGCCTCTTAACTGTATGTAAGATCACTTAGTTAACATGTTAACTTAAGTGTCATCATGCAATAGGAGTATCTCAAGTGTCATAACTTAAGTGTTGTCTATTAGTTTAACTAAAGTGTCCTCATACAAAACACTTTAGTTAACTAATCCCTTTTGATTAACACTTTAGTTAACTATTCTTGACTGAAATCATGTTGATTGATTTTACTAATCACTGAGTTCTCCTTTAATTAATTAATGCATACATTGATACTTTAACTAAGCTTTAACTGATGCATACATTGTTATTTAACTAAAGCTTATAACAATTCGAGTTTCACTTTAATTAGTCGAAGTCATCTCATGAGCAATTTGAATTCTCTTATTCTCTATGGATTATCTTTATCTCTTATCTTTTATTACATGGTCAATATGTGCTAACTTTAATTATCTATCATATCAGATTATACTAAGAAGATTTGTCAGATGTTGTGATCATATTATATTACTCTAAACCAAATGATTATATGCTTAAGCAATTCACTCTAAAGGTGGCCAATCTCTAGAGGACACTTAATGGCAATTGATGATCATGGTGAGTAATACATCACACAACATTAATGCTTCAACATGCAAAGCATTTACCTTTATAACTGGAGGTCCACTCCATGGGTACCTACTATAACTGGAGGTACACATAAGAATCTTGACTTGACACACAAGTCCGGAGCCTTGTCCAACAAGGATTTACAACATCATCACTTTTGATATATCAAAGCATTTGCCTCTATACGAAAGGAATAACCTTTTACATGGAAGGCTTAATCATCCTTGAGTCCAACTCAAGAATCTACTCCAAGTTTCCAGAGTCCCTCTCATGCACCCTACCTCAACACGTGAGGCCCAATCCCGGCTGCACAAGATTGGCTTGGAGAATGACTCGTGATGTTGTATCTTTAACACAAGTTTGCTTGGACAGGCCCACAAACAAATTAAAAAGTGGCAGAAACATCCAGGAATTTGCCAAAACGACATGGAAACATCATCGACCTTACCGTACAGTGTTTCCAAGTCGAGAAACATTGTACAGTAGGACCAACAGCTTTTCCATGTCCTTTCATACCCGTTTCTACATTTTGGGGACAAGTACAGCATCCAGGCAGGAATTTCTTGCAACATAGATTTCCAACCATACATGTTCATGCATTATTATTTACAGCTATATATGTCTTGATGAATTGACATAAGCAAAAGGGCAATTTGTTAAGTGATTTGCTGCTGCTATATCTATTGTTATACCACTACTGTTATAACTACTGTCAAAGTGAATTTTCAAATCTGGTTTATGTGGAATAAGTTGCCCGAGAGGGCTGAAACTTATTCAAATTGTTTGATATCATTTCTCCTGTATTGCCTAGACGATTGCGCTGTTAAAAAGTGAAATGTTGTACTCTTTATGTTGTTTTATACTCTATTTCATAACAGCACTAAGGCAGAAAAATGACATAACTGAGATCCAAAGAAACCTCTAGTCAAAGAAATGAAATTTCTGTTTTGCATTAAACTATTAAAATGCAGATTTTTCCACATGTAGTAGGGCTAAACAGAAGCTGCAAGGCCATGTGCCTCTGTAAACATGTTCTGTGCCACTCAATCACAATTTGGTACCAAGTCCTTCCACCATGAGGATTTGTTATTCTTTCACATTTTATCATGATGAACCTTAGCATTTAGGCAAGAAGCCACCACATGCCCATGTTTAAAATGGTTTCTGCAACGAGATGATATATGTTCATAATCCAGCATCTATGTCAGCTATGGCTCTCGCTTTCCAATGCTATTTTAACAAATAGCCCTTTACTAAAATCTATGGAAATACAGATTTGGTGAATGTTGGATAAGTTGCCCTTGAGGGCTGAAACTTAACCAAGTTGTTTCGTATCTTTTCTCCTCAGATTCTAAAAGATTGGGCTATTAGAAAGTGAAATATTGTACCCTATCTACTGTTGTTTCATACTCCATTCCATAACAGCCCTGAGGCTGGAAATTCACAGTATTAAGATCTAGGAAACCTCTGGTTAAAGAGGTGAATTATTTTATTTTGCATTAAACTATTAAAGTGCAGAAATTTCCACAAGTGACAGGGCATTGACAAAATCTACAAGCTCATGTGGCTGTGTAAATATTTTTGGTGCCACCCAATCACACAATTTGACACAGCCTTTCCACCATAAGGGTTTGTTTTTCTTCCACATTTTATCAAGCAAGAAGCCGCTACATGCCCATGTTAAAAACGGGCTCTGCAACAAGATGCTATATGTTCATAATCCAGCATCTATGTTCAACTATGGTTCTCACTTTCCAATGATATTTTCATCAGAAAGTCCTTTACTCAATTCTGGAAAATGCAGATTTGACCAAAGGATGTGTGCAACATCTCTTGTCTCTAGACCCAAGGTCATAGACTTACGCAGAATTTTACCAATTGTGCAAAATAGACAAAGCTCTAGTGCTCAAGAGGGTATCTTGGCAATCTAACCCAAATTAGGACCTCATGTAGTCGTGCAACCAACTTATCCGCAATCAGACTCCAGAGTCAAAGTGAAAATCCATAATAAATAAACCCTTTGCACACAAATGAACATAACTAGACTGTTAACGCAAAAAATTGCTCATATAGCCTACACCATGCAAAGACATCCATGTCCTAACCCATTCTACCCCTACACCCATTTAACCTATGTTTTTTCTCTCAAAAAGCTCCAAAAATACCCTCAAAGGGCTTAAAAACCTACAAAAGAGCTTAAAAAGCTCAAAAAGAGGGCTAAAGCCCCAAAAGGGGTCTAAAAACCCTAAAAGGGCTTAAAAACCCCAAAAGGAGACAAGAAACAAGCGAAAAGGGCTTAAAACCCTAGGTAGGGCCCAAAACCCTAACCAAGGGCTAAAAACTCTAAAAAGTTGAGAAAAAATATACATAGGGGTGTAGGGGTCACCATCAAACGCATGATTCCTCCTTCCTATCGTTATATTGCCCGCATGAGTACCTTGAGAGACCTTTCACTCTCAAGTTATTCATCCCCCACAACTCTATTTTCCTCCATTTTGCTCATTCCCTTGGTGTGTTGAGCCAAAGCTCCACCCATTCCCAGCCTGTGGAGAGGCAGCTTCTGAGTTTGGGCATGGTGGCCCTCTTTCAAACCTGATAGGAAGATATAATGATTCATCTTTGTTTATTTGTTTTATAGTTTGTAGATGCTTCATTTTTGTTTTATTTGCTAACAGTTTGCTGCAGCTTGTCTTTTCTCCATTGACTCTACCTTTTCGTCCTCTAGACGGAAGGGAGGTGCAACTGCACGTAGCTAGGGATTTAACCCTACTACATAGACCCTTCAAGAAACAACTCAAATAATTTGAAATACATGGCCAAAGCTTTTTCCAATGTTCCACTAAGTTTCCAGTACGTGGGACCACAAGAGCAGGGAAAAGCACATGGGAGACATGTGGAGACCAACCCCAACTTTTAAGAGACTTCATGAGAGACCGGGGGACATTGAGGTCCCTAACATAGGGGACCACGTCTCCAAAATTATTTTAAAAATATAAATCCCAACATATTAACATCGCAATGCCTCATCCCATCACCCTTTAAATACTAAATACTAAATTCATCATTGTGCAATGTAAACACGATCGTTGATATGATTTATCACATTCCAATATTTGAATATCACATATTGGGATCTTATTCATGAATGGAACCCTGTGGCCCCCTCCTCTAGGCTCTAGCCCTTGCCTCTACCTCAAATCCCGAAGTTGATCCTCCAATGCCATTAGTCAACACCCTACAATTTTGATGAAACCTCATAATCCAAGATTAAAATAAGGTTGGAAAATTCAAAAACCTTCCCATGCTTAATAAACTATTTTGCTTGAGTAAAGGGTACATTTTTATTAACGTCATGATAGAGGAGTTCAAAAATCAGCACCACCAACATCAAGTTACATAGTGGTGTAATTAGGAAATTAATTTGTAATTAGGAAAGGCAAATTTTTCCTAATTGGAGTTAGCCACTGCAACAATGCAACATAAAGACAACCTATACATCACATTCCTTTCATACTACTTTGTGACTCCCTATGGCATTTGGCAATTTCAAGAGAGACACGGATGTTGTTATTCAGATCTAAGTAGTAATGATGGAATGTTGTCATACTAGTAGTTGCAATTAGTTTTGCATCTCATTTCTCGGTTGCACTATAACACCCCATTTTTTAACCTAGAATATAATTATGTAAGTAATGATGAAATGGCTAGAAGCTAAACATAAATGGTCTAGAATGATAGAAGATGTTGTAAATATGTAGATTTGTAAATATTATAAGAATTCCTAATGGCTGCAAATGAAGAAGGGCCAATAAGAGATGGGGGCTACGATTCCACAAGTGGGGAAAGTGAAAGGGGGCTAAGGGGAGAAGGCCTTAATGAATTTAACCTAAGCCTTAGCCTTAAATATATAACCTTGGATAATAAATTTGCCCTAAAGTCCTAAACCCATATTTATGGTACTTGATTTAGTTAGTCACTATTTATTATCTTAAGTTGGGATTAAAGGGTGAAAAGTGGACTCCTCATGAGGAGCCAAATGGCAAGTTGAGAACATGCAAATAAAAGGTTGGGAATTGAGTTTAAAGCATCATTCTTGCATTGATTTTCAAGATCCTCTAGCCGGTACATTATAGAGGTGAATAGAAAGGAAACCTAAGCTTCCATACGTAAGCTTCCATATCTACTAATACAAATTGCCATGGAAAAACTGGTGCCAATGGATGTGTTGCCATTATGAGAGGAAACCTAACCTACAGCTAAGAATCCCTCAAAGGTCAGTGTAGCTTGTTTCTGCTAATAATATTTACAGTCAACCATTAAAATTGATGTTGGTAACATTGGACAAGGTTAATGGGTACACGACATGTAAAGTTTCTCGTCTTCCTCTATTCTCGTTTAATTTCTCTTTCCTTTTTCGAATATGGAAGCAAAGTGCATGGAGTGAGTATCAAATGTACAGAATGCAAAGATTATGTGGAGTGCAGAAGAGTGGCTTGAGAATTAAGGATTGGAAGCAAGTAGCCTCTCGGCCTAAAGATTATGGTCACCTGGCGTAAGTTTTGGCAACCAACCAAAACAAAACAAAACCCTCTCTAATGCCACATGTAACAAACCAAATGGTTGTTGCACAGAGCAACCACAAATATAAAAAGGCAAAAATCTGAAAAATCCGTTTAGGATTACAAATATATATATATATATATATATATATATGTGTGTGTGTGTGTGTGTGTGTGTGTGTGTGTGTGTGTGTGAGAGAGAGAGAGAGAATGGTACAACTGATTGATAGGGTAGTCAAGAAGGCTCCCTTGTATACTACTTAGAAGGCACATTTATACCAATAGATGCAATTGTTCATAATTATATCAATGTATTGTCATTTATGTACATTACATGAGCCTTCTTAAAATATATTTTGGGCAGTTTTCTTAAGGACCATCTCATCTATCCTTTCATGCAGGAATTATCGTAATATAGGACATGTGTTGTTGTTAATTTGGGTGGATCTGGGCACTCCATATGAAGTTATTCAAAGTGCCTTGCTTGAGGAGTATTATGCTTGTTTTAATGAGGATCTTTTCCCCTACCATAGGTGCTTATCTTGGAGTTGCTTTTAGCTTGTTTAAATTTATCATGTTCTTGATGATATGGCCTTGCATGCATCTTATTTGTGCCTAGGGACATATTTGGAAAAGCAATTCAGATATAGGTCAATCCTCCACTATAAGACGTGGAAGCAAAGACGACACACGGTATAGGTGATTATTGAGTCCTTTCTTTGTCATGTGTCTCCAAGCTTCATGTCTCATCTATTAATTTTTTATACCATGGTATGTGTGTCCAAGTCCTAGTGGCAAAAGAAGAAGAAGGTGCAAGTACAGACAAATAAGATAAGATAAGATAATTTTATTAATGTCCAACAAATTCAATGGCACTGTGCAATATCAAGATAACGATACAAGGTGGGAGCCCAAAGAGTAGCTCCTATAAAAAGCTAAAAACGGAACTCAAACCTAACCCTCACTCCAAAAATCGAGAGTTGGTCTTGAAGAAAATAAAAGGGAGATATGAAGAGATCTCATCCAAGAGAGGAAAATGTATAAAGGGAGTGGATCCGAGCGTTGTGATGCAAAAATGTTTAAATCATCACTATCATTGAGCACCGAAGACATTAGAAGCACTAGAAACACTAGAAACACTAGGAGTATCTCTTCTACCATCTGAGGTCAACTGGAGGAAGCTCAGAAGAGTACTCTACCGAGAGAAAGAACTAGAAGAGGAACGGCAGTGATTAGTGCGTTACTGCCTGGAGGAGGGAGCCTACTGCTGCCTCCTGGATGAAGTCGTCCAACTACAGGGATGGGGCTAACATTGTCCCCACCGCTACTGTTGGGTAGAGGTGGAGGTAGATTGTTGTGTCCTAACTAAGCAGTCAAGATCAATGCCCCCATCTATATGTTTCTTAGTGCCCCTAGAGGAGGGAGCACCAAAAAGAATGAAGCAATACTCTAAGTGGACACTAGTCCCAACTGAGAATGTCCTTAAAGGGTGAAGGAGCAAAGATCCAACACATTCCGAAGGGTTATTAGCAGATCCACGTTTGCAGCCGGAAGTAGCAGGGAAAACACAGAAGGATTCGCTGGGACCACAAAACCTAGTCTTTCCTCCGCATGTCAGCTTCCTCTTTCTCAGCAGGCCTATCCTACAGTATGCAGTGATTATCAGCCATCAGTTTGCTCACCTGGAGCAGCTATCATCCAAACAGATCAGTTGGGGGCGTGAGCAAAAGAACTGCTAATCAATTCGCTAGGGCACTTAGAGCCAGCCAAACCTCCGCATGTGCTAGGCCATCTCTCCGGCATCAGCAGACGGACAAGCTCAGAAAGTTTCAACCCTAACGAACCTCTCCTCCTACAAAAACGTCAACTTCAGTCTGGAGGGTTTTTACGGTACTGCAAGGCGGTAAAACCGGAGGAAAAGAGCATTATTAGACCACCCATCTAGATCCTTATGCATGCAGCTATCCCTGGAGTCATTATCAGCCAGAATATCAGTGGTAAGTGTTAATTTCTCTCTGCAAAACCCTAACCCTAATTCAACTATATTTTAGGGCATTTTTGCATGGCGAGTTTGCATACACCATTATTTTGCAAATTTGTATGAGATTGAGTGTGCAAGTCAGCACTATCATAGAACATTAGAGAATATCAGTATTTGGGATATTACATGCTATCTGAAGCACTATCTCTCAAGAAGGGCTAGGGATTCGTATCCTTTATTAAACCGAGGTTGAAAAGCATGTCACAAACTAAAATAAGGTCTAGTGAACTGAACCCCCAAACAAGTATAGGTGCTAGTGATCTCAATCTCCTCCCATCAAAGAAGAAATGAAGATCAGTAAGTAGCCTCTTTGATCCATTGAAGATCATGGTTGTGGTTTTACCCAAGTTGACCATCAACTGACAAATATCACAAAAGAGGGCAAGGCATCTAACTGTCTTTGCAATCCCTCCAAGGATGAGGCCAGGAGGACCATGTCATCAACAAAAAGCATAATAAAAATCAAGACCTAGTGGAGAAGGCACCCATCGTTGTCTTGAATGTGCTCCTATAAGAAAGACTATAGCTCATTGATCAAAATCCCAAATAGAGTGGGGGACAGTAGACATCCCTGATTGACCCCAATGGTATTCCTGATAAAATCTGAAATCACATGGGACGTGCGTAGACAACCAACTCATATAATCTCATAATGGTAGTCAAAAGGGATCTCAAAAATGTCAATGTCTCTGAGCCTCTGAAATAATGCAACTTTAGGGACAGAGTCGAACGCCTCCCGAAAGTCTACAAAACAACAGTAAAGTATCGAAGAGTAGTGATGTGCCTCCTCAATGATGGCCCAAAGCGTAAGAATGTGGTAAATGGTCTGGTGTGTTGGTCTGAATCCCGCTTTCCCTCTAGCTCTGAGGTGTCTCCTCTCAAGCTCCCCAAAAAAGATGCATATAGAGAACTATGTGGGCAACTACGATTGTTCTATAATTATTGGGATAAATAGTAGGGCTTGATTTATGGAGTTGTTGGAACAGGTCATGTTACATCAGAAGGTACAGCAGGTACTACAGGTCTGTAGATGTGTTGCAGTCTCAGCAGATCCATACATCATTGAATTCCATGCACCACAATAGTTTGTAGATGATCACACAGCAGTAAAGTAGACTAGAGGGTGCACCAATGCTTTTGTACGCTTCTAACATTGAGAGCACATGCATGGATGTGCCAGCAATAGATAGGAAGGGATAATGTTATCCTTAGACGCTTGCATGCAGCCTGCATGCAGTTGGAAAACGTTAGACAGTTTGCATAGCATTTCTCAGTTAAGCAAAAGAAGACGCATGCAGTCGCATGTGTTAACTTCAAATTTATTGAGCAATTTTCTAATTTTTAGCTTAACTCTAAGTTAAATTGGCACATGCAGTCTAGTTGGTAGGGTGCATGCTTTTACATGCCTCAGATCATCTTCAGTGGAGGCGTTGTTGTGCATGTGTCCAGATTCATTTTACCTACTCTTCTTCTTAGTTTATAAAAGAGAAGACAAGGGTATAGATTTATTCTTTCAGTTTTTAGTTCAACTGTTAAAGCTCGTCGTTTTCCTATAACACGGACTTTTATTTTCAGAAGTAATGAAAAGCAGTAACAGGATTGAGTCATTGACAGTCAATTTACTGTGTTTCCGCTATATATTTTCTACAGTGGATGCGTTGTTGTGCATGTGGCCAGATTCATTTTACCTACTTTTCTTCTAAGTCTATAAAAGAGAAGACAACGTTATAGATTTATTCATTCAGTTTTTAGTTCAACTGTTAGAAGTTTGTTGTTTTCCTACAACACAGATTTTTATTTTCAGAAGTAATAAAAAGCAGTAACAGGATTGACAGTCAATTTACTATGTTTTCAACATCATGTGTTTATAGGTTCTAGCATTGATTATGGAGTGTAATTTTGAGTAGCTTTAAATTTTCCGTTGTCTAGTTCTTGTAGGAATTCTTTTAGAGTGCAGAATCTGTTTACAATGGTATAGAAAATCCAAAATCACCTTTAGGCTTTCCTCCATGTTGCACCAATGAACTACATTTGATCCCTTGTTATTAGTGCCTCCTGCACATTGCTTTATGTGATTTTATTCGCAAGTGATGTAAGGGATTTGAACTTAAGCTTTAATTAACAAATCTCCTTAGTTTCTTACTAATTATGTCAATTTGATTGTCATACTTGTGCAACTCTAATGAATAAGGAAGACTGTCCTCTTCGCAACCAATTTCAAGTATGTTAAATGTATAATAATTATTTATTTAGGTCTCTCTCTAGATCGTTTATAATATGTTAATGCTTCTAAGTAAACAAGATTCACTTGCCTTAATTTTCTCAATATTTCACTCCCCGCGCCCATCACACAAGCACCAATCAAAAAGGGCTGGTTAAAAGGAGTAATCGATTCATTGTTTTCAGATTTTTACTCGTTGGAGCACATATATGCAAGTATATTGCACATTTGAGGTTATTCGCTGCATATTTGTGAATTACAAGCATAGTTTTAACATCTATTCTCACAAATATGATGTTTATGCTTGCTTATTTGAGATTTTTTTTTTTTTAAAAACATCCAAGTTTTATAGCAGACTGCAGTAAGATTGACTGCAGATGAGAAGCTTCTTACTGCTGGTTTTGAACAAATTTTGCTTCAAGTCATTAGGGATTGCTCCCCTTAAGTCAAAAAAGCATTGACCAAGAAGTGAGAGGGACCATGTTGGTGGCAAACGCCTTCCCTAGCTGATCATTCAGACAACTCTCTTAAAAGTTCGTGGCAAACTTCATTGTAGACAATATTGGGAAATAGACGATATTGAGTGATAATAGGATGAAACATTAATTTTCGTTGGGTTAATTTTGAAAGGAGAGATATTTTTGCTTTTCCTGGAGCAACCGATACAACAACTGTATATTGTCAACCAACATATTGAATCCTTGCAATGTCCCTTCATTTTTTTTCCACTATGGACAACTGTAATGATGACAAACAAGACGTGGGTTATGACCATAGGAAGGGCTGGACTTGGACTTGAAATGTATGTGAAATGGGGTTAAATGTATAAGTGGTCAGCATAATAGGGAGCCCACAAATGCAATAGAGGGGACCATGTATACATAAAGGTCAATATAGTCATTATGGTAAACATGGACTTACGATTTGGGTATATGGATGCGCTTGGGTTAATTGGAGGGGTTCTCCTAATGTATAAGGAGTTAATGTGCTTGGGTTAATTGGAGGGTGTTCTCCTAATGTATAAGGAGTTAATGCGTAGCTCATCTCTATTATTACTTTGGGAGTTTTACTTAATGTTTATATTTCGTATATATTGTGTATATGGTAGTTTTTTATTATTTTTTTGTAGTGGGCTCATAATATTTCGTATTAGAGCAGACAATCCTTAGTTTTACTCTTTCAAAAGAAAGATCTTATTATTTTCCCTACAATATTTTATTTGGGATAGTGGAATTGCTGGGCGTTACCTTCTAAATCTGCACCTATAAAACATTCAAGTCCATGTAAGAACCCAAACTTAGGGCAACTTACTAGAAATGCTACCCAATGTCATGTCAGTAGGATTTCCCTTCACTTTAGGTTCCAAACTTGGGCAACTTACTAGAAATGCTATCCAATGTCATGTCAGTGGGATTTCCCTTCACTTTAGGTCAGCTCTCCTCTAGCACAAGGGGAATTTCCCTATGTATATTGTTAAATAGCCTTTCAATCTTCATTAACAATGGATATTATTGTGGTGAATTCAAGTAGGTAAATTTAGCCTAAATGAAGTCAAAACACTTTGAGGTTTAAAAGACTTAATGAAAAGAAATATTAAACCCAAGAGGATGCTTGGAACAGCAACCAATCTTAGTTATAACATAGCTGCAAAACCATATTCCAGCGAATCATACCAAGCTCATAAAGATGCATCATTATTTTTAACCATACCAAGCTCATAAAGATACATCATTATTTTTATTGCATTATTGCCCTTTCACATAAAATCAGAATCTGAAAAATGAACAGTCTTTTATTAAAAAGAACAGCCCATGTACATGACGTAACGTAAATCGGATCTGAAATTGAGGCCTAGAAAAGGACCGTACAGTCTCTTTTCAGACTTCTGAATGCTAAAAATAAACCCCAGAACAGCAATAATCCGAGCATAAGAGAGAAAAAGATGAGGTACAACAACATCCTTACAAATGATTCTGACAACACTGAATATTTGCTCGAGAAGCTGCACAAGGTATTTTCAACAGTAACCCAAGTGCTGTAGGAATCTCTCCACAATGAAAACACACCTTAGCCAGGTGAGAAAGGCTTCCTTTTATAGAACGTTCTAGTTTTCCATAGAGTTAGGGCACTTCTACAAATCAAGCCTTCAAAGAAGTCAGATAATCCAAGTGTCAATCTCCTATGCACATCCCATCAACATCTTCTTTTCAAGGTTTCAGTGATTCTAGAAGCTTCAAGCAAGTCACTCCATTAAACTATTGTTTTTACTTGAAGCTTGTGTCCTTCAAGGTAGAGTGCTCTCTTTAAGTTAGGGATTATGCATAAAATAAAAATTAATTTATTTCCTATATCCTACTTAAGCAGGTCACTCCACCTATTAAGGGTTCAAAACTATTCAATAATGATTTTCATAAATATGTGTGCCATGTGGGAACTGGAATGAGAGGCAGACTCCATAAATTACAATTCGAAGACATTAATATACACACTAGCTAAACGGCTGCTTAATGATCATCTTTATAATGGTTTTAATGTGCCACGTGTCCTCATTATATATGAGGGGCACTCCACCAAGGTGCTACACAAGACTGCCAACAAGTCAAATTATGCCTCCAAAGATGTAGAACTTCCCTCGTGAGACATGAAAAAGTGCCTATATACACACCTCCCAACATACAAATATGCCTCAGAGAATGTGAACATGCATCAAAAGTAAACATAATGAAAAATTATGAACGAGTAAGCGTGACAATGCTCCAATCTCTCCAATGCCCAGCATGGTCTAGTAGTAACAAGGGGAAACTACAAGATTCAAAAGAAAAAAATTGGTCTAATAATAGTAACAAGGGGAAACTACAAGGTTCAAAAGAAAAAAATAATGAACATATCTGGTCAAAATTTCAAAATCTAATTCCCTATAAGTTTAGAGTTACATGTTGTATTAGATTTACATGTTGTACCAGTAAGGAATTTGTCTAGCCTAAAACCTGGTTTAAACGGGAGGTTTCAGCGAAACAGTCATATTTGAAAATTGTGATCCCAATTGAGTATCACTTGTGACATTGGAAAGAAGACAAAGCATGTTATTTCAGCTCCAGATTTCAGAGGCAGTTCGGAAAAAAGTGGCACTATGGCAGTCCGTACAATTTTGTTCACGTAAAAGTCTCCAAAATCAGCAAGTTTTGGGGGAGGGATGATAATATTTTATTGAAAAATCCGAATACAGTGAGACCGAAGCAGTGTGGAGCAAACATATCAGGTTGTTAAAGCATTTACATAATGAAAGTGCGGAGTCATTGATGGAGAAATTTCAAAGATACATCAGTTAAAAGGTCAACCTGCAAATCAATCTCTGAATAAGGGCTTGAAAGGTATGTATAGCATAATTTTTTATCAAATAGTCCAATTTAGGTGATTTTGAAAAAATAAATAAAAGACAATTATTTTTTGGATTAACTAAGATTCATATTAAAGGTCTGCGGAATTGGAACTTAAGGGTTGGGACTAAACCTCGATTGTTCAAGGAAAGAATCGCTGGAAATACCAATTTTTTTGAAGATAGGAAAGGGGATTGGTCCTAAAGAAAGGTTGAATATTGCAAAGAAAAATTGGAAGAATGTCTTATATAGATTCTTCTCTTGTAGATGAGGCTCTTAACTGGTGGATAGTCTTTATATATACACAAGATTACACTATAATAAGTGCGAAGCATTTGAAAAAGCCTTCTTAAATAAATGGAAGAATGAAATGGAAATGGAAGAAAAAAAATGAAGTATGATCTAAAGGAAGCAAAACAAGAGCTTATGAGCTATTTTAGTTGTCCAAGATGCAATTTCTTAATCAAGCATTAATGAAGGAGGCCCAAAAATTAAAAACAAGATAATATTATCAAAGAATGAGTCCAAGGAATCATTGAAAATAAAGATGAAAAAAATTGCAGATTACAAAGCCATAATTCAAATACTAGAAAGAAGAAAAGCTGCATTGTCAAAATCATGAAAATTTGAAGATTTAGAAGAAAAAACTATCAAGGTATTTTAAGAAGAGAACCGCAGGAAGGTTTAAGAAACCCTAAATACTGAAGTTGTCAAATCAAAAATTCAGTCCATAATTCAAGAAGAATATAAAAAATTGATTGATAATATCATCATTCAGTGTCAAAACAAGAAGTGAAGATTCAGCAAGGTCAATAAAAATTCTTGAAAAAGTTGAACTCCATCTTGAGGATGTAAAGGTAAAATATGATAATATTATCTTAAAAGAAAAAACAAAACAAGATCAATGACAACACATGGAGCATGTCATTGTACCAAAAAAGAAGACAGATGATAAAAGTGTGGTAATCAAAGAAAAAACATAAATGATATAACCATATTGACATCCTCATTACCAAAAAGATTGGCAAGAAATACAAGATCAATGCCAACATTACCAAGGAAGAAGATTGCAAAATCATTGATATGCAAGGAATAGGGCATCAAGGAACAATTATGAAATCAAAGAAAAGGAAGCTATCAAGGATTGTGCAATTAGAAAATATGAATATGGATAAATGGATAAACATCAATACAAACAAGAGAGAAGAAACATTATATTAGGATATTTAAACACTTAAGAGTTAATTAAGATCAACTTAGTCTAATATTTCTTTGGATAGTGTTTATGTAGTGTGCATTTGTAATTATCTAATCCAATGCTCACGATTGTGTTCTAGAAATAAAGTGATCTGATGATTCATCTTCTCCTCGATACTAACAGATATATTGATCTATGGCTTAACACCTTATTGCTCCATGATCTCTATTTAAATAGCTTAGAGGGCCATTTGCTGATGATCGATTGTGAAAACTCATTGTAAAATATTTTTTCTTTTTCAATATAATATTGTCTCAAGTGGGCGCATTGGCTAGGGTGGTGGATTGTTTCCCTTTTTGAGGGTTTTAATCCCAAACACATCGGTGTTCTCATTGTTGATCTGTTTGTGTGAGTGATTGCCTTTATGGTGGTGTTCACCTATGTAAATGTACCCTGCTTATCGAACATGGTATCAACACCCCTATGAAGACATGTTCCTGTTGTTGATCGAGATCCTGAATTTGTGTTGCTACATGCATCGAAGGAGTTCTGGACTATATTGTTTCTTAGCATTTCTAGGCTTAGATAAAAGTTATGTTGTGTATGAAGCATTCCCCAAGCATCTTTGGGGATGAATCCATTTGAAACCATGTATGACAAGAAGTGCAAGACTCCAATAAGTTGGGAAAACCAGATAGATAGAGTGGTGCTTGGGACGAAAATGCTCAAGGAAATCGAGCAAGAAATAGTTAAAATCAGGCTAAATTTGAAAGCAGCACAAGACACGCAGAAGAGCTATGCAAATATGAAAAGAGTGCATAGAGAATCCAAGGCCACGAACCATGTTTATTTGAGAGTAAAGCCAAAAAAGATCCCTCTAAAGCTTGGAGGTTATGTCAAGTTGGCACCAAGATATTGTGGGCCTTTTGAAGTCCTCGACAAAATAGGACCAATTGCATGTAGGATCACATTGCCTATGCATATGAAAGCTCGCAATGGTTTCCATGTCTTGTTGCCTAAAAAGTATATACACAATCCTAATCACGTCATTGATAGGAATGTGATTCAGGTGGAACGGGAGGGAGTGTTCCAAGAAGATCACATGTGCATCATAGGCAGGAAGGAGACTACGCTCTAAATCTGAGCCATCAACCAGGTAAAGGTGCAATGGAGACACTTTGGTCTAGATGAGGCTACATGGGAGCTGGAGATTGCCATGAGGCAAGCATAACCATTTTTGTTCAATTCTGAAGAGCATTGAGGACAGTGTTATTTCAAGGGGGGGGATACTGTAATGTCCCTAGTTTTAACCTGTTGGCATAACTATGTAAATGATGTAATATTGTTGATTATGGTAAGGAACATGGTGAGCAGCTCGAGGCCAAGACCGAACCATGGACATCACAAATATATATATATATATATATATATATATATATATATATATATCAACAAGTAAATATGGTTAGTGAACCATGCGTTGGTCAAAGCACAAAAGCATTGTAATGTGATGTACATTTGCATAATAATAATAAAGAAATCCACAAGTGACTTTGCAAGGCAACAAGAACATGAGCATGATTTTCCTAAGGTTAAGAAGGGACATATTAATCCATGAATCCAATAGATGAGAGCCAAGTATCCAAGGGAGGACTGGTGAATCTCAATTGTCAAGTTAACCCATGCACCCCAATCATTTAATGCTTCCAAGAGGGAGGTAGTTTAGACAGTTATTGTCTCGTGGAAAGGAAGGTGTCGGTCTAAGTTTTCTTGTGTCAATCTCCCTACAAAACTGGGACTAGAAATTGCTTACTAGGTAAGAGATCAGTCGAATTGAAGTCATCCTTAACTTATTTGTCACTTGGAAGTCAATGTGGACAGCTTTCTTGGTCTAACTAACTCGACCTCCCATGTTTTAAGAGTCTAACCCTGTTGGAGGAGTCGATACTTGCTCTAGAAGGAAGCCTATCTTGGTTTATGGAAGAGCAGATAGTGGTTTTGAGTTTTGGTTCGTGGGCATGACTGGAAGTCGAACAGGAAGTCACTGAACACAATTGTTGTGTATTCCCCTTACTATTCTAGGTCTAGAATGGATCGCAGATTGTATTAGCCATTGAATCGTGCTTATGACTCCTTTGTAGCACGCCTAGTTGTTATAAGCGCACCCATAATTATTAAATCACTCCCCGTCATCAATCACGTGGAAGATATCCCCGGTTCCTTGTTGTTTGATGTCATCCTGAGTATGGTCGCATGCTAGTCCCATTATAACCTGTGTAATATCTTTATCTAGATATTGTCAAATAATTCAAAATAAACCCATCATTTCCGAAATAACCCACATATTGAATAATTGATAAATATATTCATGAAAGATGATTATTACAAATGATTGTCGCCTCTTATGTACAACTTAGGCATTAGATTTGAAAGATCATGTCTTTTTAATATTATACCTATTAATGACTATTAATTATTAATAACTATATTTTAATTTATCTTCATAACATTGCCTCTCTCTTAGAAAGGCTTTGTCCTCAAAGCCTTATAATGTGGTCGCATCGTTCCTTGTAACATCGTAGCTGACGAAACATGTCGATATGAACTACTATGTGTAGAGCATAACTTCTGATATGTTGACGGATCAATCCATCCCAAATTGATTTGTTGCTGATTGTTGGGATTCCCTCTTGATCTACCGTCAAGACCTTTGATTACATTAGTACCATTATCTTTCGACAATTCCCACTTTCTAGGATACTGGTTTATATGGTTGGGGTGTCGATAGGGAATTTTCACAATGTTATTTTCTTTCACGAGCGTCACCTTTTGAGCTTTGATATGTGGTGGACGTTGTATTTTTGTTCTTTGAGTTTTTAATGCTTTGTTTTGCATCTTTTCCAACTTGTTTTCTAATTGTATGTTATCATTTTTAAACGTTTTAATCAATTCTACCTGCAATTTTTTGTCATCTTCGGACTTCTTAAGTTGCTCCTAAAGATCTTCATTATGATTTCTAATGCAGTTATTTTCTTCCTTCTTGTCTAAAATTTTTCCTTCAATGTCTTCAGTAGAGCATTCTACCTTCTGACTATTTTTCAACTTCTTAATTTTTGTGACTAATGTCTTGTTATGGTTCTTTAATCTGAAAATTTCTTCGGTTTTATTTGATAACGAGCCTTTGACAGCTGTAATCTCCAATTTGTGCATTTTTTAGTGTCATTCTCTTTATGTTGGAGTTCACTAATCTGTTGTTGAAGTTGACCTATCTCTGCTACTTGACTTTCTAATTTCTGCGGACTTCCACCAATTCAATATCTTTGTCCATGATGAGCTTGTTTAGACGCCTTATTTCTTTCTCTAATTCGCTATTGCTTCCATATGGTGATTTGTCATCATTTTTTTACTTTCTGATTTGGTCTTCTAAGTTTTGATTGCGAAATTTTAAACAAGATATTTCTTTATCCTTGTTAAATAACATTTTCTCGATATCTCTTCTCGTTAGTTCCAGCTGTCGATTTTGATTTTTTAAGCGACAATTTTCATCGTCTCTTATTGATTTTAACAAATCATTCGTTTTAACCTCAACTTGTAGACGTTTATTGGTCACCTTATATTGCTCTAACTCTTCCAATGTTGCTTGTAACTGGGACTTAATCACTGAATCTGTGTTTGACATAGTTGCGATTACGACTTCACTTCAATTGTCTTCTTTTATTCGACAATACGTAGGTACAAAAGTGTAATAATCCCTGATCTAGTTCTTGGAGAAATTTCGACTTTTCCCTTTTTGGTATTTCCTCTCTTCTTTATTTTTCCAAAATAATAATTATAATAATATTTATTAATCCCTTTTGTTTTGTTTTTTCCTTTTTTTCCAATAGTTATTAAAATTAATAACTATATCTATAATAATAATAATAATATATGTTATTATAATTAATAACAATATTTTAAAGATTTGGGATTGAGTAATTTTATAATAATAAACATTATTATTATAAATTAATATATACGATGTTTATAAAAAAAGAATTTTAAAAATTCAATATTAATAATATGAATATTATTGTGTAATATTGAATTTATTAAATTATGTGTTGTTTATTGTGGAAAAGAAACCATGCATAGTTTTTTTAAGAAACCATGTGCGGTTTCTATACTTCTCATAGTTTTTTGTTTTCACTTTTTTTTAACTTTCTCTCTTTCTTTTGACTAAGGTCAAAGACTTAATTCAAGAAAACCTTGGATTGGCTCTGATACCACTGTAATATCTTTATCGAGATATTCTCAAACAATTCGGAATAAACCCATCATTTCTGAAATAACCCACATCTTGAGTAATTGATAAATATATTCATGAAAGATGATTATTACAAATGATTGTCGCCTCTTATATACAACCTAGGCATTGGATTTGAAAGTTCATGTCTTTTTAATATTATACCTACTAATGACTATTAATTATTATTAATTATATTTTAATTTATCTTCGTAACAACCTGAGTGGTTAGTTGGACATCAACTGGAGTGAACCCCTGGAAGGAAGTTGGTTGTGTGCAGCCAAGATTTGTAAGCCTTGGAAGACAAAACCTTTTGGCAAATGATCTGAGGTTTGGGTGGTCTTTCTACGCACACACTAAATAGCACCTAGAGGAAGTTGACGCCTGAGGGATTGTTGAGCAGTGAAGGTGCACCTTCTTTGTGTTGTGTGGGACAAGTAATGTGGATACCAAGCTAGCCAAGTCCATACAAGGTGTCTACAATTCTAGAGGTAAACCAAATCTGGTTGTTTTCCCTTAATAGTTTTGTATGTAACCTTGAGATGTTGACAAAGTGGTAATGGGTGCCAGAGTGGTATGGAATCCCAAAGTGGTATGGAGCGCGGAACTGGCTAAGGAGACTAGTGAAAGCTAAGACCACGGGGGATTCACCTTGTTGAGCAATATCTTATCATGTTCATTCATAAAGGGGGGTTTTTTAATTATGAGAAATAAGGTCAATATATTGTAGATATTGGGGGGCAAAGAGTATGGTATGGGGGGTTTATAGGTATTGGTAGGGTATAAAAAGGTGTTTCTAGTAAAAATAAGGAATATATCATAAAATTAGGGTTTTTTAAATTGGAAATATGTATTGGGAGGGGGCTCAACAAAAGGATTTTATAGGTAATTATCAATATCTAGTGAAATTAGAGGTATTCTTTAATATCCCATGAACGAAGGTGCTGCCCCCTGTTGTTGGTTGAAACAGATCCCATTTTGAGTCATCAAAATGGGATCCCCCATTAAACTTCTAACTGGTTTGTCAAGCCATAATTTCCTTATGGAAACTATCAAGCTGTAAGTATGATGTTTTGACTTAATAAATTTTCCACATTAGCCTTGTTTTTTTGGGGATTTTGTGGGTTTCGAAAGCACGTTTTCTTTAGAAGTATCATTTTTAGGCGCTTCCGCCTTCCGCAATCCGCTTTGCGCTATGCGGAATGCAAGAATCCGTTTTTTCAAGTAATTGGGGAAACCATTTTCCGACTTCTTCCTTCCACTAAGGAGGATTGCGGAATTGTTATTTTTCGTTTAATAAAAGGGTCGTCTTGCCGACTTCCGCTTTCCGCTATGCGAAATGCGGAAATCGGGACTCACATGTTTGCAATAGAACCGTTTTATCCCTTCCAACTTCCGCTTTCTGCTATGCGGAGTGCGGAAGCCGAAAAAGTCCTTTGTCGCATTTTCGTTTTCTTATTCTTCTAACTCCTGCTTTATGCTTATGCGAAATCCGGAAATCAAAACTTCAATATTTTTTTTTGCAATTTCTTGTTTTCTTCCGCTTTCTGCTTTCTGCCTATGCGGAATGCAGAACTTCAATATGTTTTACATTCAAATAAATCTCTTTTTGACTTTCGCTTTTCGCTATGGGGGACGCGGAAGGCGGAAATGCCAAAATCCAAACTTTTTAAAACTTTTTACTTCCGAATTTTGAGTTTCGCACCTTCATCTCAGTCGTTTATTTATGCTAGATCTACATTCTATATCTGTTTTGCCGTTGAGATTTTGGCTATTTAGTCTGTTCAAATTTGTGAGGTTTTTTACATTTTCACCTGGGTTTTTATTGTGCCTGGGGATTTTTACTGCGCATTTCTCTCGCTCAAGCTCACAGTTTCTCTAGTTTTCAAAACTTTCTGCCAGTAAGTTAACTTTTCACAACCATTTATTCTGTTATTTTTACAATGTAGTAGGCTTTTGACCATGGTTGCCGAATTTTGAGCAGAAATGGCGTTTACTGTACCCAGAAACACAAGATCGAAGACGACTTTGCAAGAGCAGAAGTCCAAAGACCCAAACGTCGGAATATTCACGGACACTAGTGGGCGTATTTTCGAAAACCTACATTTGGATTGGTCGAGGATCTACTCTGTCTTCAATAATGATGATTTCTCGACTATTCCTCATGACCAACCTGCTTGTATCAACATTTGGAGCTCACAACTCCATCTCATTGGTTTTAGACCACCGTTTATCCCCTACACAGACCCGATGAAGTGGGCATTGGACCATGCTAACCCTAAGGACCGCATGTTCAATGACTATATTGGTACTTTTCCGACCGCTTTCAATCCTGATACTTTTGCCAAGGCTTACGTACTTGGACCCCCGAAACAGCACTTGAGTCATAAGTTCCTGAATGAAGCAATCTTTCGCTATAATTATGAAGAAGTGGTGATATCATGGATGGAGAATCCTACTCTGTTTATTCCTCGACCGGGCAATGCTTTGCAAATTTCATGGTTCAGGGAACCATATTCATTGCTTGCAACAATGTTATGTTGGTTATATGGGTCGACAAATTGCTCATTATTCAAAGTTGAATGGGTTCTGGCAGCCCACCACATTCTACTCACGGGTGAGTCTTTCAATTGGGTTCAAAATTTATCTGTAAACTTTTGCAGGAGGAGATTGATAAATATTTTTTCATGTCAGGGTACATAATGGACGTTTTATGGGCCACTTCTGCATTTCCTGCCATGGGTTGGAATTGGCAGAAGGATTCCCCGTCGGTCCATATTTATTGTTCTGACATGTGGGAGCTTAACTTTGTTCCTCGGGTATATGACATTTGCGACCTTTTCTTAGGGTCTATGTATCATAAGATCTTCAAGGCTGATGCTCCGGCATTTCACAAAGAGCCGAGGCATTAATTACTTTGCATGGAGATTGGTATGTTGGGGAATATTTCTCCTATTTCGAAATTTGGGGCAACAACACGGTCCACTTATTGCCAAGAATTGTCCCAGACCGCATGGTTTTGCAGGAATTTGCCTTTCAGACGGTCATTGATGGCGCCTTCCCCAAATTGGCCAAGCACAAAAGGAAGGGTTGGCCTAAGTTCCCGCTGACTTTAGATTCCTTGGTCCTACAGAATTCTACCCATGCAGCTGTGCTAGGTAACGAGATCTCAACTATGAACCTTGGAGAACCCCCCAAAAGAATGCACGATCCTAAGGCTTATATGGCTAGCCTCTTTACTCATGAACGGTCTAAGTTTAATTACACACATGAGGATTTACCAGATGACTCCATGTATAGGGCAGCTGTCAATTTTCGTGAAGCATTGGATAACATCACTAATCCAGAAGTAAAGGCGCATGTATTTAAATATCAGAAAGATATGAAGCAGTCTACCCTTCACTTCAGGAAACTAAGGTTCGACAGAGAAGAAAAGGTTCACAGGGAAAACATGGAGAAAGAAGCAAGACAGCAGGCAGCAGCAACTTCTTCTTCTGCCTCAGCCTCTCAAATCAAAGATAAGGGCAAAGTTGTCATAGAAACCCCTGGGAACACTCACTCTTCGCAAATGATGGAAGCTTTGCATAAAGAGGCAGAATTTAAACAGGGTCTAGTCAAGCTCACAGCTCCAGACACAGGTAAGAGAGGTTGAACCTTACCCTAAGAAATAGAGAACTCAGCTTGTTCCTCGGCAAACACAGGTACCTGAAGCACAAGTGGCTCAAATAGAGCACACACCTCAGCAAGTGCTCAGAGATGAACAACCAACATAGATAGCTCCACTTGCTCTTCAAGAACAAGTGCCTCTGCATATCCCTCCGGTCCAACAGGTTGAACCTCCACCCCAACCTAAAATTGATATACATGAAATTCACAGTGACCTAGAGGAGGAAGTTGGGATTCCCTCATGCGCTGTTAACATTCTCACCTCCAGGACATCTTCAATTCCTAATACACAGTTATCAGCAGGTCTTTTTGATGCTTTATTTCCTCGATCTTCTTTTCCTCATTTGGATTTAAAACCCATTCTTGAGGACACCTCTAGAAACCCATCAGTATTAGCAGAAGTGCCCAGTCCTACCCCCCCTTTTTCTCCACCTGTTTCATCGATTCCCCATACATCCCATACTAACCCCACATCCACGCATATTCCATTTTCCCGAGTGGAAGTCCCTTCCATCTCTACAATTCTTTCTTCACAAATTGATATCCCTATTCCCACCTCTTCCTCTTCCCTTATATCGGTTTTCCCTACTTCCCCCTTGAACATTTCTCCCATTAGTGTAGAAATCTCGATCTCTCAATCACCACCCCCAAAAGGAAACCCTTTCAGCCTCAGAGGAGATGGCAAATTTTAGGGAGGATGTTGTTGTTTCCTTAGGGAAATATTTTTGGGCAAGAAAGATAAGGCTATAATGAAGAAAGGAGCAAAGAGGACAAGGGAAGGCACACTCAAGTGCCTGCCCTTAATCAAGTTGCCTGGAGAACTGATGCCCCTAATGTTAAACAAGGAATAGGAACTGCAGAAAGCCAAAGAGGATCTGGAAGCAGTTGAGGCATGCCATCAAAAGGAGACTCGGCTCCTTAAATTAGAGCACGAAGACAAACAAAAACAATTGCAGAAGAAGATTGACCATATCAAGCTTCAGCTTGAGAAGTCAAAGCTCCTAAATCAGCAACAGACTAATCAGAATGCTACCCTCAAGCAACAACTCAAGGAATCATAGCTATCTTCAGCCGCCCCATCATTTTCCACATTAACAGTTGAAGAATTCAAACAACTAGCTTGTAGGGTCAATGATCAATATTATCAGTCTATGATTAGTCTGTATACAGGGTTTAGTGAAATGCAGGAACTGTACAATTCGTTTGAACAACAGTGAAATGTCTTGCAGGATCACCATGCTCGAAGAATTGCAGCAATTAAGGCATTTGAGGATGTGATGGGTTGGCAAACACACATCAGAGACAAATCACAGGATTTGCCATCATGGACAAACTTCGGGCTAAGAAAACCGAAGTCACAATCGAAACTTGGGAAGGCATCTACGATGCAGTAGGGTCCATTATCCAAGATGGACAGGCGGCATGCAAGCATAGTGTTAGATTTTTATCATTCAAGCTAGCATTATCTTAGAATCTTTAACTGAGAGAATAACATGCATAGCAATAAACACAAGAGACAAGAGACACAAAGAATTTTCCTCAGGGAAACATAAAGGAGAAAACCCCGCAACTTCCTCAGAGATAGAATAAGCACCAATGGCAAAAGTAAAACCCGAAAACATAAAGATGATCTCCGACAGCAGTTGTCTCTTTCTCTGATCCCAGCTTCCTCTCTCTCACTCATGCACCCCAATGAGTGAGTGTGTGTGTGATACATAGAGAGTCTCACTCTCTATTTATATTCTTTCGTTCACTTAACCTTTAACTCTGTTATGTAGGCTCGAGTAATTCTAACTCAGTTATGTAGGCCCGAGTAACCACAACTGGGGTACTAATGACCCGACTTGACAACAACTCACTAGGGCTGACTTCTCTAGGAGAGTCTAATAACCCTAGGGCCCCACAACTACGGGGACTTTAACCCTTGATCAATAGGACGGTTACCCACAATGACTTTACATGACTTGTTTACATTATTGAATCTCCCGATAGAAACATCAGGGCATGACATGACTCAAATACATTACAGACACTTCCCAGAATAAACATCGAGGTACAATACATAAGATATACAAGTGAATACATTCCGAAGTTACAATTACATCAACACTCCCTCTTAACTAGGAAGGTATTCTCTCGACACAATTTATCGGCACAAGTCTTCTTCTCTATATCATCTGGATCATCATCGAGTTCTCGTCATCTTCATCTTCAAGTCATCTTCATCTAGATCTGGATCATCACTCGATCTGGATCATCATCACTGATCTGGATCATCACTGGGTCATCATCACTAGTGCTATCTCTTGATTCTTCTCGTCATAGGAAGTTCTACAGAGCCAGCCCTTTTTCATGCTGGTTGTAGGCCTAGCCTCCATGTAGGTCTTCTTCAACGCTTATATCTAACCCTAAGTCAGAATGGCCCGCCCAGCACTTACATCTGACCATGAGAGGAACACATCCAACACCATGTCAGAAAGACATGCCCAACACTCACATCCGACTATGAGAGGAACCAATCCAGTCATGTATGTCAGAAAGGCCCAGCACTCACATCCACTGGCATGATAGCACACACCATCTATCATCCATGGAAAGGCTCAGCACTTACATCTATTGGCATAGCAGGACACACCATCTATTATCCATAGAAAGGCACAGCACTTATATCCTCTGGCATAGCAAGACACACCATCTACTATCCACGGAAAGGCATAGCACTTATATCCTCTGGCATAGCAGGACACACCATCTACTATCCAAGGAAGGGCTCAGCACTTATATCTACTGGCATGGCAAGACACACCATCTACCATCCAAAGAAAGGCTCTACACTTACATCCATCAACATGATAGGACACACCATCTATCATCCGAGGAAAGGCTCTACACTTATATCTGATCATGTGGGAACTAATCCCATAGTCACATCAGAATGGCTCTGCACTTACATCTGATCATGTGGGAACCAATCCCACAGTCATATCAAAATGGCTCTTAGCCCTAGGCTGAGGATTCCTAGGAACTGACCAGGTGCCTCCATTCTCCCGGAGAATGGCATTCAGCGCTTATATCTGATCATGTGGGAACACATCCCTCAATCACATCAGAATGGCCCTTAGCTCTAGACTGAGTATTCCTGGTAACTGACCAAGTGCCTCCATTCAGAGAATGGCATTCAGCGCTTATATCTGATCATGTGAGAACACATCTCACAATCACCTCAAAATGGCTCAGCACTCATATCTGACCATGGAAGGAACCAATCCTCTCACCATGACAGAATGGCTTAGCCCTTACATCTGACCATGGAAGGAACCAATCCTCTCACCATGTCAGAATGGCTCACGGACTCGTCACTTCCCCTTGGAGGGAACCTCGATCTGGAGAACACCAAGCTTCTCCCTGAAATACTCAAACTTCACTCTGGCCAATGGCTTAGTCAACACATCAGCTATCTGTTCGTCCGTCAACTGGAGCTTCACTGCTTCTCTCTGCACCATATCCCTGATATAGTGATATTTGATCTCGATATGCTTCGACTTATCATGGAACACCGGGTTCTCAGACAACTTCACACAACTCTGGTTGTCGCAATATATACAAGTAGCATCCAACTGGAGATCAAATAAATCAGACAGTAGCTTCCTTAGCCATACTGCCTCACAACTAGCTGAACAAGCTGCGACATACTCTGCTTCAGCTTTACTTAGTGCCACACAAGATTGTTTCCTGCTAAACCAAGAGATCACACCTGATCCCATACCGAAGCAGCACCCTGAAGTGCTCTTTCTATCGATGGCACTACCTGCCCAATCTGAATCAACATAACCTTCCAGGTTAATCTTCTAATCCACCTCATACTTGAGCCCATACTCAACTATACCCTTCAGGTACCTCACTGCATGCTTTGCAACAATCAGGTGAACATGTCTCAATGTGTTCACAGCAAAGCAAGTATTTGGTCTTGTATTCGTCGAGTACATCAAGGAACAAATCATTTGACGATACATCGTGGCATCAACCGACTCTAATGAAACAACACTCAATAGCTTCAAGTTCGATGCCATAGGTGTGGTCATGCAGTCCATCATCCTGAGCCTCTTCAGGATCTCTACTACATACTTCCCTTGTCCACACCTCCATGCCTAGAACGTAGTGCATCATCCCCAAGTCCTTCATCTCGAACTCGACAGCAAGTCTCCTTCTTGCAACTTTAATGAGTTCCTCTTTTCTGTTAGGAACAAGTCATCGACATATAACAAGAGCATTACTGGTCTTCTGCCTTCAACCTTGAAGCAAAGGTTGGAATCCGCTTTACTCTCTGTAAAGCCTAGAGTCATCAGTAAGCTATCCATCCTGTCGTACCATGTCAAACCTCGGGATCTTCTGCAGTCACTCCCTCTGAAGCGGAGCATCATACTCCCTCTGTCTTTCGTACTCTATGCACTGAAACATTTTGTACCAGAGTGACAAGTAGCTTCCTCTACTACTAATTATTTTATGTATCCATCTAGGGTCACTGGTTACCAAGATCCTCTATCTTGAACCTTTTCAAAAGTTCTTCTCGCACCCATCTATGAGCTTGTCATCTTCTTCAAGCTTCTCATGTATGTATTATCCCATGGGTGTCTTCTGAGCTCGTACAAGGTCTTCTTTAATTTGCACACATGAGTCTGCCTGTCATGTGCCTCAATTCCCACTGGATGCAAATGTCTCTTCGTAGTCTATGCCTTCTTTCCATGAGAAGCCTCGTGCTACGAATCTTGCCTTGTATCCCACGATGTTGTCATCTACTGCATGTTGGATCTTGTAGATCCATATGGAAGATACTACAAACTTCCCTTCAGGTCTCGATGCTGCATCCTAGACATCATTCTTCATTTTGGATTATCAGAGTGAATCTTGAACTGTCGTCACTTGTTCTTCAGAACAAGTCTCATCCTTCTTTTTTTGTAGGCGATTGTACGCAGTCTTTCCTACAAGTCAAATGCACTAGTTGTATGATTAGAAACATTTCATAGTGCATATTCATAATGGTAAATTATTATGCATAAAGATATAATCATGCAACTATTTTAGCCAATACAACATTCATCCATATCTCACGAAAACTTTCTAGATGCCTTCCATCTCTCCAGGACAACATTGAGATTGTGCACTAATGCAATATGTCAGCAAAGAGGTTTCATTCTAGATAAGTAGCAATGGAGAGTTGTATATCACCATGAGCTACTTACCCATCACATGCATATTAGTAGTATATTGTCATTAATGCAAACATTCTATCATGCATAATACATCAACTGAATATAAACAAATGCATAACAAAAACAATATCATGAAATGACAATTGAATACTTATCTTTATTTGTTTCGTGGGTAGAATCCTTCTTGAGCCTTCAGCTTCATCATCTTCTTCATTCGTAATAGCATTGTTTCTTATCCAAATGCTAAGATGGATAAGAGGTTCTTCAAGAGTTGCATTCTTCATATTCCTCATCGCTTGAGGGATCTTCTTTGGATGGTGAGAGCTTGATCTTCAGTTGCCCCCATCTTCTTTTCTCTTATTATGAGTCGAGCTTCTTCTTGTGTGTGCTCTTCCCAGAGTCTGCAAAAAGTAATCACTTCCTTCTGGCACACATTCATTGAATGAATGAATCCCATGATCCTGGAAGGCCATTCAAGGTGGTTATCACAACTTCTACATTCTCCACTTCTTCTTCTACTGCTTCAAGTTGATCTTTGATTTGAGAGACCCTTGTAAAGTATGACTGTATGGTCTCTGCATTCTGGATCTTCACATTCTTCAACTGGTTTCTTAAGGTCATCTTCTGATTTATGTTCTTCCCTTCAAATAGCTTGGTCAAGGAATCAAACATCTCTTTCGGTGTCTTTAGGGAAGACACTTGTGGTATAAGGTGATCTGTGATTGAATCAGCAATGATCTTCTTGGCCTTGACCAAGTTCTTCTTGTGTAAGGCTTTTAGCCTCATCTCCCTCTGGAATTGGAACCTCTCTACTTATGTAGGTGTCCAATTCATTTCCTTCAAGAACTAGTGAGATCCTATACTTCAATGCTTGGAAGTTGTCAGCCTCACCAAGCTTGTCATCAAGCCGGTGTGATTAGTCATCTTAAAATGAGAACTTCAACTGTAAATAGCAAAAGATTAGATCTTACCGATTTGAGGTGTCTGTCCTGGTTCCGGAGCTGGTTGATCTAGGGTTTGTCAAAGAAACCTTAATTTTCAAAACTTGGAATCTTTCAGATCTGATTGGATAGAAAGATAGACCTCTTCAAGGCGAGCTGTCCAATGTACTCATTTTCTGAAAACAGTGGAGGGAAGCTCCCGAACAAAAAGCCCTAGTTTACCAATTTCTTCTACATAAATGCCTGATACTGTTCCTGCAGTATCTCCGAAATTACTACTCCTCTGTGTCTGAAATTGCGTACTGAGGTAGCCTCGTCTGTACCTGTTCCAACACCACAAGTTTCATCAGAATTGGTTTCACCAACTGGGACTTATGAGCGGTTTCCCAAGGTGACTTGTTTCAGGACTGTTCAGAATAGCGAAGTTGTACAGACTGCCACGTGTCACTGTTTCATCTTCAGGGTCTGAAACTTCTACCACAGAAAGTACAGTCCATGTCCTTTCTGGAACATCTTGAGAAATTTCATTTGGACCCTCATAGCCCGAGATATAGCAATTCTCCCCAGGTGTCCTGTTTAAGGATGAATCATGGAAGAGATTGGAACCCTAACTTGAAGGAATCATATCTCCTAGAATATAGCGAATCTGAGGCTGAAACTTGGACACAGTGTACATCAGGATTTTATCTTCGACCTGTGAAAGTTTCGGCCCCTGAGACTTCTGCAATCCCAAGATATAGCGAATTTACCAAAACTTATCAGTTTTAGTATTTAGGGTTTTTCCAGCCCGGGGTCAAACTAGGGTTTGACTTTCCCGGAGTTATACCCAAACAAAAATCTCAACCCAGGTCTCTAAACTTCGATTTTGATGAGGAGAGCAATCCTATGTCGGGCTCACTCAAAAATTCTTCTTTTGTAAAAAGCCCTAATTTCCTGCACCAAAAACTGAAAATGCCCGAAATCGAATTCCTCTTCGACAGAAAGATACGCCCTTCAATGGAGAGTCAGCCTGGCATACTTTTGCTAATGGATTGTGGAGAGAGACCCAAAAAGTAAGAAGCCCTAGCTTCTACAACTGCACAATGTCTTCTTCTCAGGTTAGCTCTGATACCATGTTAGTTTTTATCATTCAAGCTAGCATTATCTTAGGATCTTTAACTGAGAGAATAACATGCACAACAATAAACACAAGAGACAAGAGACAAAGAATTTTCCTCGGGGAAACCATAAAGGAGAAAACCTCGCAACTTCCTCAGAGATAGAATGAGCACCAATGGCAAAAGTAAAACCCGAAAACATAAAGATGATCTCCAAAAGCAGTTGTATCTTTCTCAGATCCCAACTTCCTTTCTCTCACTCATGCGCCCCAGTGAGTGAGTGTGTGTGTGATAAATAGAGAGTCTCACTCTCTATTTATATTCTTTTTTTCACTTAACCTTTAACTCTGTTATGTAGGCTCGAGTAATCCTAACTCTGTTATGTAGGCTCAAGTAACCACAACTAGGGTGCTAATGACCCGACTTGACAATAACTCTCTAGGGCCGACTTCTCTAGGAGAGTCTAATAACCCTAGGGCCCCACAACTACGGGGACTTTAACCCTTGATCAATAGGAAGGTTACCCACAATGACTTTACATGACTTGTTTACATTATTGAATCTCCCGATAGGAACATCAGGGGCATGACATGACTCAAATACATTACAAACACTTCCCGGAATAAACATCAAGGTACAATACATAAGATATACAAGTGAATACATTCCGAAGTTACAATTACATCAACACGTAGGTGGACAGCTGCTGATGTTTTGCTCAATTTCTTGGGGTTGCCTTCGTTAGGTTCGGTCGACCAAGCACTTTCCCGCAAACTAAAATTAGAAGAAGTTGAACGAACCTTTGTTGTAGCTAAGGAGCAAATTCAGGGTGTGACCCAGCTTACTTTGCAGGAGATTACGAGTTGAATTGAGATACCTAATTCTGCAATGGTTAGGATACAGGTGTATCTTGGGGAATGGAGGAAAGTCAAGAAGAGGGAGATCACATCCCAGATCTTGAGGGCAGAAGTACACCTTGAACAAGCCAAATATCAGGATATTGATTTCTTGATGGACTTAGATGCCAAGTGGTGTTTCGCGCTTGGCCAATCTTAAACTGTTTGATTTTGTAATCCCACACCTTGGGAACTTTCCTTTTTTGTAAGGATTTGTAATATTATTTAAAGGGAAAGTTTTCCCACGTGAAAGGGGGGAACTTTTTGGAGATTAAGCCTAGGAGCATATCGAAGGACAGATTGCCAAGTTACATTACAGGAAAACTTGTGATTTTGAACTATGTAATTTTTCAAAACTCAAGTCCATGTTTCACCCTGTTTAAGTTTTCTTAAACAGATAGTTTTAGGAAGTTGTTACTTTGAGTCTTTCCTTAGAAGCAGATCTCATTTGATATAACAAACCCTTGTGCCAGTGGAGGCCTTATATCCAGAGGAATTAGTCATCCCAAACAACTTGGGGATAGGATCGTCTTTGCGTCGGATTGATTCGAAGCCTTTCTGGTTGGACTTTTCCTTCTGTTGATTGCCTTGTATTTTTATCCAGCAACCTACAAACCAGGCCGTCAACACCCCCGTGACTAAAACCTCCTAGCAATAATCAGGTTAGGAGGGTCCTTCTATGCACACATTGAATAGCACCTAAAGGAAGGTAAGGGTCAAGGGACTGTTAAGCAGTGAAGGGATACCTTCTTGGTGTTGTGTGGGGCGAGAGCATTGTGGACCCAAACGAAGTGAGTCTGATAGATGTGTCTGTAACTCTTGGTTGAGTTCACTAGTTAGCATTTCTCTCCATTACCTTTGTAGCCTTTTAACCCAATTGTGCACTCGCTTGACTTGAGACGGGGTCTACGTGAATGTGAACGGCTTGGTAACCCAGTTGTATGCTAGCTTGGTTGAGGCCATGTGCTTAGTGACTATGCGTGAGCTTGGATAATTCCCGTTTCCTTAAGGAAATCATGTTCAACATGAGAGTGGCCTCTTAGCAAAAATAGTATATGCTAGATAGAGAGCCTATAGTTGGATGGATCGTTGCTCTTGCGCAGTCAGTTGCTTGGAGAAGCTACATTCAAGATAAGTGTTTTCTTGATGTCTCAATGTTATTTCAATTACATTGTTTGAATGTTGATCAGTAATGATGAAGATGCATGTTGTATTTAGTAATGGTGAATATGTATTGCCTAGATAGTAATAATCGTTATTCTTGATAGCTAAGTGTTGGATATATGATATTGCACTTCATAAAATCCTTGCATATAGATGCATGGCTTGTATATGAAGTCCCATTACGCATACGATGCTAACTCTACAGGAAGCCAGTAACGACCATTAGAGGTTAAATTGCTACGTAGTGGTTATCCTCTTAGCAAAAATAGTATATGCTAGATAGAGCACCTACAGTTGGGTGGATCGTTGCTCTTGCACAGTCAGTTGCTTGGAGAAGCTACATTCAAGATAAGTGTTTTCTTGATGTCTCAATGTTATTTCAATTACATTGTATGAATGTTGATCAGTAATTATGAAGGTGCATGTTGTATTTAGTACTGGTCAATGTGTATTGCCTGGGTAGTAATAATCATTATTCTTGATAGCGAAGTGTTAGATATATGATATTGCACTTCATGAAATGCTTGCATATAGATGTATGGCTTGTATATGAAGTCCCATTATGCATACAACACTAACTCTACAGGAAGCCAATAACGGCCATTAAAGGTTAAGTTGTTATGCAATGGTTATCCTGTGTGATGATTAACACGCAATGGATAAAGGTTGTTGCATGGTAGATCGCGTGATGATCAGTACGCGATAGAAATTGGAAAGCTCGGCATATTGTGCAAAGTTTTAAGTTAGAACGCACAACATTGCACACGGACTAAAGTAAGAATGTGTGCAGTGCGCCACTCAGTGAAATAAAAATGTATGGCAAAGAATGTCGTGCAGTAAATAGAGTGTGAAAGAGACATAGGCATATCTTGGTATCAATGAAAGAGTATCCCCCGTGGTCACAATGGACCACTGAGGTCCTCGAGGACGTGACAAAAGGGCACCCTCTCTCAGCCCTCTAGCCAAAGCCCTCAATTTGGCTAAAATAGAATCATAGATGATGCATTGTTGTCCCTCCAAGGAAACTCTCCAATGTATATTTGTCATACAATAAACTGAAAGGAGGATTTTCCTCAACCACAAAACAATTGTACTATCGCACTTATACATATGTATCTTTCAAATACACTACTAGACTATAGCTTAGTAAGACAGTTAGTTACGCTTCTATCTTAATTTCCTTTTGTGGCTTTCAACATTGTTATAGGAGTTGTTTTCATATCTTCTCTTATCTTCTGCCAAGTTTACTTATGCTTGGTTCAAGGAAAAATTAAATGTGTTTGTTATTGTACAAAGGGTTTGCTTTACATTTCAAGACCAAATTGAAAGTGCTTTTATTTCTTTAGGAATGTATAGAAATGGATCGCACTGAAACCAAAACAAGTCGATTTGGACGATTCAACCTTACCAAGTGCGCAATCAAACCTTTAACCAAATCACTATCAATGTCATAAAGATAGAAATCCACAAGTTGACTCCTCGATCATAGGATACAAGCTCATGGTATAGGCAACAATCTACTCAAGGTCATCATCAACTTATCCATGTCAGAGTCCCTCTCATGCACATCTAATCCTTTGGCTACTAAACCATTAACCTTAACTTAGTCAACTCCCTCATCTTGAGAGAATAAACAGAAACTCCCTCTGTTTGAGCCAGTCCAAGATCCCTAACTCTATAACAATCTCATCAATTGCAACTACGGAATCAATCTTGACAATATCCTCCATTGGGGCATCACACCTCTCCTCCAATGAACAACTAGAAGTCTGACCGATTGAAGAAACTAATGCAATATGACTAGCATATCTCCTAAGAGGTACACTTGCCCTCACTTAAGGTATGGGCACTCGTATATGCTCTTGAGCCTATGAATCTAAAACAACAAACTCTAGATTCTCCTGAATCACTGAAGGAGAGCCTTGTGCATTGAGAAATCATGTATCCTCATCAACATGAGAAGCAATCAAAGTATCTACGATCAATGCTATATTGAACTCTATGACATCTTGGCATGTATGTGCCTCTAGAAAACTAGAAGGCCCTACCAACCTTTCGTTAAAATGTATGGGTGTTGCTAGATCAACAAGTACCTTGTAAAGGCCACCCTCTCTCACCCCTCTGGCCGAGGTCCTCAGATTAGCTTAAGTTGCAATCATTGATATTATTGTCCCTCAAAGGAAACTCTCCAATGAATATTTGCCATACAACAAACTGAAATGAGTTTTTTTCCTCAAACATGAGACAATTAAAGTATTACCCAACTCAAAAATATCACCTAAAGGCATCCAGAATGAAATGGAGCCAACTCCTGTCACAAGATTCATGGCAACATCACCAAGCTTGTTGATTTTTCTGAGCAACATCGAGAGCCATTCTCTTAGGAGAATGGGGCCACATGGTCCAGGACCACGATGAAGACTCAACCCAGTGTTGAGTGACCATTTTGTTGAATGGTAGATATTTGGTCTGGGACCATGATTTAGACTCAGCTCTGCCCTGGGTAGACTCAACCCAGTGTTGAGTGACCATTCTATTGAATGGTAGACATCTGGTCTGGGACCACGATGTGGACCAGTCTAGTACTAGTAGACTCGGCTTAGTTCTGAGTAGCCATTCTCTTGGAGAATGGAGGTGCTTGGTCTGTTACCAAGTATTTGACCTGGGGTCAAATTATGCAGCCTATGGCTGAGGCACCTGGTCTGTTACCAGGAAGGCACTGTAAGCCCTAGACTTGATCTAGGCATGTGTGACTCTTTGACCCTTGATCTATGGGCTTTGTGTACTTCTCCAAGGCTTTGCTACCCTTGGTTAAGTTACCCTAGTACCAAATATAGGTGTCACACAGAGTGTGAGATAAAAGCATTAAGTAACTCTCTTTCTTTATGATGATGTACTTTTGGAATCAAAAGGACCACAGGGGCACTTGGAAAAAGGCTAAAGTCAAAAGTCACAAATACATAAGGACTTTTGGACCACAAGTGAAAGTCAAAGATAAATAAGGATTTTTGGTAAAAGTCAAAAATACATAATAGACCTCTTTGGTAAGAAGGTAAAAGTGAAATTAGGAAAGGAATAAAATATTATTAATTTATCTTTTCTAATTTTAGTCTACTTACAGGTGACTAAAGGCTATAAAATAAGATCAAGTCTTTTCATTATTACACACACTTACTCTCACAGGTACAACTGCTCAAGGTTGAAGAAGAAAGCTTTGTGATTGTGCCCTAGCATGGATGAGTCTAGCTAGGGCATCATCATCCTCCTTTAAAGACAAACCCTAAGCTAGGGTTTCTTATCTTTTCCATCTTAAGGGGTTTTACCAAACCCTCATCTTCAACCAAGTTCAGATCTAGGGCAGCCATCTTCAAATCTGGGCAATCAAGTTCAGATCTAGGGCAGCCACCTTCAGATCTGGGCAACCAAGTTCAGATCTAGGGAAGCCACCTTCAAATCTTCAGATTTGGGCAGCCAAGTTCAGATCTAGGGCAGCCACCTTCAGATATTCAGATCTGGGCAGCCAAGTTCAGATCTAGGGCAACCACCTTCAGATCTGGGCAACCAAGTTCAGATCTAGGGAAGCCACCTTCAGATCTTCAAATCTGGGCAGCCAAGTTCAGATCTAGGGCAGCCACCTTCAGATCTTCAGATCTAGGGCAGCCACCTTCGCATCTTCAGATCTAGGCAACCAAGTTCAAATCTAGGGCAGCCACCTTCAGATCTTCAGATCTAGGCAACCATTCTCTAGATCCAGGCAGCCAGAATTCAGATCTAGGCAGCCACCTTCTTTATGGGCAGTCTTCCTTCCATTTTCGGGCAGAATCTAAGTTTCGGGCAGATCTGTGATTTTCGGGCAAAATCTGAGTTTCGAGAAGAATCTGAGTTTCAGGCAGATCTGTGATTTTCGGGCAGATCTGTCATTTTCGGGCAGAAAATGGGTTTCAGGCAAATTTGAGATTTTTGAGCAGAATCTGAGTTTCAGGCAGATCTATGATTTTCGGGCAAAGTCTGAGTTTTAGGCAGATCTATGATTTTTTTGGGCAATCTGCAATTTATTGTGGTAGGACTATGTCACAGGGTTCGACGAATTTTATCTTTGAAGTTCGAAATTTGCCGAACTTTACCAAAAATTTGCAATTCGTTTAGGTTCGACGAATTTCAACGTCAAACCTCAAGACGAACTGAATCGAACTTGAACCCGAACGAATTTAAAGCAAATTTCATTCGATTTTTAAAGCGAATTTCAAGGTTTTGTCCTCTCGTCGGTCGGTTCCCGCATTCCACTGTCACTTTGTCCTTTTCTCCTGCGTGTTTTCTCCCGACTCCACACCGCTCTCGTTGCAACTTGCAACTTACCACAACAACTGACACCCTTTGCGTTCACCAATCGACGCCTTCTACAACTTACCACAGCCCGACATTCGACATTCAAGTTTCAACAGTTGTTGCGTCGACGCCCACAGGCCACATCCTGCCTGCATAATGCACACCTGCGGGCCGCAACTCCATCCCAGCGTCCGGCCTACACAGTGCACAGTGCAATTGCACACCATAGCCCGCCCGACACCGCAGGCCGCTACTCCACTACAAGTCTGCAAACTGCAACTGTGAGTCTAGACTCTGGAGTCTTGGACTCGTGGCTCGTGAGTCGTGAGTAGTCAATGCTGAACCCTGAGTGGAGTCTAGAGCGGTCACGACTGACAGAATTTACCAGTGGCAGTTACAAACTTACAACAACGCTGGGGACCGGGGTTATCATCTCTTTGTTCTGAAACATCTTTTCCAGAACATATGTTTGCTCTGGAGTCCACAACATATGTTCAGCATTTAGAATCGAGATTCATCCTGTTTAGTGTTAGGTAAATCGTAAACCTTCTTTAATTTTAATTTTTAAACTTTAATTAAACAAAGTTACAGAACTAGGAAGTTACAAATTCTAAAATATGGTTTAACTTTACAAAACAAAAATTGCAAAAACATCATACATGGCACCTCAAAAATCAATAGCAAAAGGATGGAAGTATATGGAGAAATTGGATGGGTTTGGAAAGCATTTGAAATGCAAACTATGTGGTCATCAGTTTGTGGGTCCATAACAAGAGTGATGGACCACTTGCTCTCTTCTAGTAATGGTAAAGGAGGTGGTGTTGAAGGCTGCAAAAAGGTGTCTGCAGAATTGATGCAAACACTTGAAAATGATTATGACAAAATTAAAAGAACCAAGGAGATGAATGAAAACAAAAAAAGACGGATTCACTCAGAGATTGAAATGTCTTACAACCCCATTTCCTCACTTACTCCAAGCAGAGATGCAATTGTAAGTTCATCTCAAGTTCAACACACAAGATCACGTGGGACAGCCACATTAAATTCTTTTTGGAAGTCTGTAGAGAAGCAGGAGGTTGATGATGCTATCACTGACATGTTCTTTGCAGTTGATATTCTATTTAATGTGGCCAAAAACCCTTACTTCATCAATGCATGCAAGAAAATTTCAGATTTTGGAAAAGGACATGTGCCTCCTAGTTCCGAGACGATAAGGACCACTCTTTTGAAGAGGTCAAAAGAAAGGGTGACGAGCAAGTTGACCAAGATCAAAGAATCTTGGAAAAAATCCTGTTGCACAATTTTATCTGATGGTTGGTCTGATATGTGTCACAGACCTCTAATCAATGTGTTGGTTTCATGCCCCAAAGGGATATTATTTCTGAAGGTAGCTGATGCATCAGAACACAAGAAAACTGTTGAATACATTTTCAATATCTTAGAAGAAGCGATTCTTGAAGTTGGTGAAGACAATGTGGTCCAAGTTGTAACTGATAATGCTTCAAATTGTGTGGGAGCTGGAAAGCTAATAATGGATAAGTACAAAACAATTTATTGGACACCCTGTGCTGCTCATTGCCTTGACTTGTTGCTACATGATTTAGCAAAGTTTCCATGGATTAATGAGGCAATTCAGAAGGGGAAACAAATGTCCCACTTCATATTTAACCGTCACCTCACCTTGAGCTTGTATAGGAAGCAAGCATCTAGAGAGCTACTGAGGCCCTCTGATACAAGATTTGCCACATATTACATTTCCCTCAAAATAGTGGTTGAGGAAAAGACAAGTATTAGAGGTGTTGTTTGCAACAATGAGTGGGAAACTCTCGGCTTTCAAAAGAATCTAAAGGGAAAGAATTGGAGAAAATCATTTTGGGCAGTGATTTTTGGCAAAGTGCCATAAAGGTTTTGATAATATGTGAACCTATTGTTGACATGCTTCGCACGGTCGATAGTGACACCCCTTCCATGGGATTTGTTTATGAGGGCATGGATCGTTGCAAGGAAGCCATAGTCGTTGCAAGGAAGTCATAGCAAAATCCTTTAACAATGTGAAAAGTGAGTACATGGACATATGGCAGATAATAGATGAGAGATGGAAGATGTTGCATAGCCCTTTGCATGCAGCAGCTTGTTATTTGGATCCTAGATTGTTTGGGATAGAAAGAAATGATGATGTGGAAGTCATGAGTGGCTTATATGCAGCCATTGAGCAGTTGACTCCAAATCCAGAAGAATCTAGGAGGCCTAGAGAACAATTTCGGGCATACAAGTCAGAAGAGGGGTTGTTTGGAAGTGCTTGTGCCATAGAGGATAGGAATAACATTCCTCCATGGGAATGGTGGACTTACTATGGAGCAGAGTCACCTCAATTACAAGGTTTTGCAGTTAGTGTTTTGAGCCATGGATCAAGTTGCTCTCCTTGTGAAAGGAATTGGAGTAGTTTTAACCATATCCAATCAAAGAAGAGAAACAAATTATTATCTACACGATTGGAAAACCTTGTTTATGTTCGCAGCAATTTGAAATTGTCCTTAAACAGTGTGGCCAAAGATTCATCTAGCTCCACTCACCCATGGTTTGAGGCTGAGCCTACTTCAAGTGCGGAAGAAAATGATCTTGGCATTGATGGTGATAGCAGCGATGAGCCTACTGCTACTGATGACAGAGTTTTAGTTAGTGATGCATCTAACAATCACATCTCTAGTGCCCTTACTGCCCCTTGTGCTCTTGATGATTTAGATCTTTATGATGTTACAAGTAGGCCACTAGAATAGGAATTTGACCATGTTTGAATTTTTGTGAAACAATTTTCAAGGATTAGAAGTGTTTTACATTATGGACAGCCTTTTAAATTTGTATTTTGAAGACTATAACAACCTATATTTTGAAGACTATTACAGCGGCCAGCTTATATTTTGAAGACATTATGTAGTTGATAAGAGCCTATATTTTGAATTTAGTGGACAGCCTTTTAAATTTTGAATTTTGAAGTCAGTATGTAGTTGATTTTGTAATTTACAATTGCAAATAGCAATATATGCTGAAAATAGCATCATGTTTAATAGTTTACTTATTATTGAATCATTGTGATTGATAATATTTATCATGTTTTGTATAAGTAGGAATCAGGATGTGGCTGTTTAAAACTTGGAATTATGTTCATGTTGTAAATTTTATTTTTTTTATTATGTTATAAATTATATGCTATTTAAATTTAAATTTTAAATTATGTTCATGTTGTAAATTTTAATTTTTGATTGCTGATTAGTGCTACTGCAGCACTGCTTACTGATTACTAATTAGTGATTATTATGCTCAGATCAGCTAAATTTACTTATTTCCTGCTTTCAAATTATTTTAAGTTTTAACTTTTATGTTATATTTCATTATTTATAGTGTAAATGTACATGGAGGTGGCAGCATTGAGCATAAATTATAATGACAAATTTTAATATTTATTCTTCATTTGTTTTATTGTATATTTTATTATATATATATATATATGAATTTTTTTATATTGGCGAACCTAATGTCGAACCTCATCCCAAACTTCATAAAAAAAATCGAATTCGAATCGAATTTCAAGGCCGTTGAACTCGAATTCGAACCCGAACCATGTGACATAGTGGTAGGAGAGAGAAAAAGGGAATAAGCCCTATTTTTCATAAAAGCCTTAATTGGGCATTGTGATGTAAAATTGGAAAATTTTGATCTGATACTGTGGTTGACCTCATTGGTTTTTGAGGAATTTTTGAAGAATTTGAGTCATCTCAATTACGAGATGAGCCACTAATGCTTTTTGGGGGTTTTGTCCTTTGAAGGTTTCCCCAATGAAAAACTATTGTGTCTATTGTGCTGATGTGATGAATGTGTTCTTTACTGCACTTGTCATTTGTTATTTAAGTTGATCTACAAATTTTTAAGTATTTATGCCAATGCTAAAATTCAACAAAGCTCCATAGCCATGCCTCCCTCTTGGCCCTGAATCCCACTAAATAATGACCTACCATATGTCATGTGTCTCGAAGCTCCACTATCCGCATACCAACCAACAATAGACATAATGTTAGAAGATAAACCTATGTTGCAAGAAACGCCTAGGAAACAGGCGAACCAATACCGGAAACTTCCCGAAACGCAGAAACCAGTACAAAACGCCGTCGAAACACCGATAGCTGTACAGTCCGGTATCGGCATTTCGACAGCATTTCGACTTGTGTGGGTGGCATTTCAGCATCACTTATTCCTTTTTTGGGCCTGTACAGGCAACCAAGAGGGCTGCAGGTCCCACAAATGGGCTTAAAAATTGGTTTTCCCCATTTTTAAAACTTACACGATTGCATATATATGTAATCAATGATATAGTCATGGTTTTTCTACTAATATGTCATTTATGTGTGCTATTATTGTTTTCTTGCAAGATAATGTGTTTTTTATATATATAAATATATATTTATATATACGACCGTTTCCCCCAACGGTTCCCCCACCATTTCCATTTTTGGAGGGTTGTGTTTCTTGTTGTCCCCGTTTCGAAAACTTCTAGACGTTTCCCCGTTTCATGCAACTTAGAGATAAACAAGAAGCCATGGAAAGGTAGTCTACAACCAAGAAGTGATCTCCTCTACTATTGTTACAATCCCAACTGCAACCTACTTCACGCCTTTCCCTTCTTCAATTGACACAATTCTATATATTGTCCCATCTAATGGCATCAAAAGCACATGACCTTACTCAAAACCTTCTTTCCTATATCTATCCCTTCGTTCTTGAATCCTTTCCTGCTACCCTTCTTCATCTTCCCCACGAGACTGATAGCATCTACTTCCCCTTCTTGCTCTGAACAAGATAGCAATTTAATTTCTTCCTGCACAAGAGCAACCTAAAGCGTTGGATAATCAAGAATGTGTCCCAAAGCACAAAAACCATGAACAAAAGTTATTCAAGAAGCAGCAATCCCTTTAAGGTAAATAGACACTAGCTCTTAACCCTCCACCTTAGTTCCAATGGTTGCGAACCGATCCTTCAATTCATTGATCCTAGTCAAGTAGCTTGCTTTGTGAATGGTTGGAAGCTAGTTTTGCAAGGGCATCTATCAAGAAGCACACGAATTCTAACCAATGCATAAAACATGGGCCTCAAAACAAAAATTGAGGTAAAAATGGGCCTCGAAACAAAAATTGTACCATTAAAATTCACTTTATAAGAACCAATAGGATTCAATATGATGATGTCAACCATAAGGGTAAAATTTGTAGAAAAAATGGAGGGAAAAATTAAAGAACTACTTTTTCTTATCGTATTTTTGGCATATCTCCTTATGGGTTAACCCAAATTTCGAGTTTGGGGAGTTTTAGGATGCAAAATTTAATTCTGCATCTAACCCATACCCACACAACATACTTCTGAGGTAGCCACGACACCCAAAAATGAAAATTTCAATAAAAAAATATTTTTATTACCCATCCAAGGAGTCCCCAAACTCGAAATTTAGGTTAACCGATAAGGAGATATGTCAAAAATACAATAAGAAAAAAGAGTTTTTATTTTCCCCCTCCAAAATTTAGAACATTTCTTTTATTATTATAAATCTTATTTTATTATTTCCCTTATGAGGCCCATTTTAGACCTCAAAACTCCCCTAATGTCTCTCAAGGCTAGTACAAAACTCCAACTATCCAAAAATCCCTAGCTAGGGTAAATCACCAAACCTAAATCAACCAAGAAGATCCAAGTGCAAGAATCTCTCCAACACATCCTCCTCTTCTCTCAAGACCCCAATCCTATAACTCCCAGATGCTCCAAGAATCTCCAAGAAGACCATGAAACCTTAGCGCCTCAAAAGAGAGACAAAATAAAAGTGAAGACTAAGAAATAGAGAAAGGCTAGTGTGCACTCCTCTCTTAGTCACATCTCTACACAAGAGTGGATAAGAATGAACACAAAAGTGATATGAATGGAAAGGATCTCTTCGTCCTCTCTTTATATGAGGTAAGAAGGACCACCAATAATATGTGGGCCCAAGCCCTTACAAGCAACCTACAATGGGCACTTGCAAGCCAAAACAAGTGAGTTGTCCACTCTAAAGTACTTGTGTCATGCTCCAAGATGATGCCATGCATAATAATGACTAACGCCTCCACGAACTCCATCAATCCTCCTAAGCAATGTACTCCAGTCAACTACCCCCTGCAAGAACATTTTCAAAGCCTCAAGCATCCCAAGCCATCTCCAATACTTGAACAAGAATTCAAGTTGCCCCATACCAACTAGAGCATGATGCCCTCCTCCATGATGCATAACACACCTCATGCCATGTAAGGCATTCTCCTAGCAAGTGCCTCCTTCATGGAGCTTCAATGAAGGGCATCCACTCAACTACCAAGAGAACTCTAACACATAATGGAAGAACACTAAGCCAGCAATCATTTGAGGTCAAGCTTCTAGTGAACAGGCTATCTCAACTATGCAAATCCAACATAGACAATCTCTCATGTTGCAATCCATCTTGGACAATTAGAGAGTGAACATACACCATGTTCCCCAAATCTCTTGAAGCACCCTAAGCATGGTGTAAACACTTTCGAAGTAACCCAAAAATCTAACATGGGAATGAGTTTGATCGTGATTCATAATGATTATTGTATGTAGTTTGTTTGTAGCCTATAGTTACTATCATGATATTTGTTTTTACTATAGAGGCCATTTAGAGCCTCAATATTCATGTATTTTGTTTCAAATATGTATCGCACTCAATACACCCTTATATGTTATATAGTGGTATACATGAGCAAACTTGTCATATTCGGTGTCTATGTAATGTCCTCTTCCAACTAGGCCTTAAGGCCCAAAACCGCTAACCTATGTGATTCCTGTGGGTTCGAGCGGTTACTGACAGCTAGGGAATCAGCTAAGGATTGATGCCACCCATAGAAAATCTAGGGCATCATCAAGTGGTCAAGAAGGGCCACCGGGGCCAAAGGCCACCCTCGTGCATGCCATCCCAGCATTATGTTAATGATGCATGCACTATTTAAGTCTCCCTCCGCATGCATGCAAGTCAACGGCAAATTAGAAAATAAAGTGACATGCATGCAAGTCAAAGGCAAATTAGAAGATAAAGTGACCTAATTAGGTCAAAGATTATGGTTTTGCACAGTTGAACTTTATAAATAGAGGAGAAGGCAAGAGGAGACTTCACTTTTGATTATTATTATTTTGGGAGCTCTTGGATAGCAGCACAGCAGTTGGGGTTGGAGACGGAGTCTTCAGCTAACAGGATTTCGGCAGTGAAACATCTGTCCTAGTCTTATTCCGGGTAAGCCATACAGGTTCACCACTTGTTCTTTATTCATTCATCAGTTACCTAGTACATGGTATAGATCGTTGCAGGGACACGTGTGCAGCCGTAAGGGGGGGTTTTCAGCCAGAAAGCCCTAATCAGCTTTTGGGCCTTCAGATCTCAGTTTCCTTCCGAAACTCAGGCACCAATATCATCATCAGCCTCATACTCCGGTACCCAGTGATTTTAAGATCTATCAGTGCTCATCCGAAGCAGTTATCAGCCGTTTCGGGGTTCCAGAGGTGAGTAGCTGCCTCTCTAAAGTGATTCGCTACCCTACCTGGAGATCTCAGAACCTTCGCATGCTCCGGGCATTCTCTCCGACATTGAACCGCTATCAATCCTGCAAATTCTCAGTCAAATCGGACATCTCCTTCCTTGAGGGTGTCACACTTCTCTACTTGGGCGTCTTACTGCTTGGGGGATTCACCTGAAGCAGAGTAGCTCAGATCCTCTCCGATCCAGCTTGCAGTACTGGCAGACTTTTGCTGAAGTAGTTCAGATCAGCTTATCAGTGGTAAGTGTTCATTCTATCTCGCAAACCCTAACCCTAATTTTTCCTATAAAATAGGGATTTTTGCTTGGCAGTTTGCATGCCCCGTTGTATCAGCATATTTGCTTAGAAATAGAAAATATCGGGATTTGGGATATTACAGTGGTATCAGAGCTATTTTCTTGGTCAGCTGTGGGCTTAAGAGATGAAAAGTAGATGAATACAGAAGGAGATCCTTTTGTAACCTATAGGAGGAGGAAGAGTAGATACACAGAAGAATTTGAAAATATCCAACTAGAAGATACCAATTCAGACATGGAACAGACAAGTATACATACGGATAGGGGAAAAGGAACGGGAGAAGAGGAGGATCGGATGGAGTTTCGCAGCTTGGTCTCTGCATTGCAAGACTTAGCCAAAGGACAAAAAGAAGTCCTCAATGCAATCAACAGACTGTCAGCAAAACCGGAACCAGGTATCAGCAGTACACCCCCCTCACCGGTAGAGCGGGGATCTTCAAGCGGCAGTGGAAAGATGGTGTACACCAACATCCAGAACACTCCCCACATATACAGCAGACCTACTATCAGGCCTACCATGCCTCACTTCTTGGCAGATACAGTAGGGGGCCCGGTCATGCAAGTAAAGCCCAGCGAGCCTTTTGGGGCTTATTTGCAGGAGTACAGGGACTTAGGGGATGAGTTTCATGCTGCCATGTCTTTCTCAGACTTCTGCAACATAAAGAGTAGGAACAGGCCCAGGAATTT